>JARHVA010000256.1:4430000-4495000 GCA_037957365.1 Torreya grandis | reverse complement strand
GAGACATGATGGTGCAAACTTGAGGAGGCCGATGTGTTGGAGGACATATTATAGTTGTGTAGATAGTCTAGGTATGAGATGAATTTATTAAAAAAATATAACATTTTGGGATTAAAATGAAGTAGGTTAAGAAAATTAGTTTTTGAGGAAAATCTGTGTAACATAATTTTCCCCAAAAAATTTAGTAATAGATTAAAAATTATAGGAGTTAATGGGTAGGAGTCAAAGTTTAAAAAAATAGGTATAGAGAATTAATGATTAGCTATTTAAAAATTACTACATAATTTGAATAGGATCATCCTAGATGATTTAGTTAGTTTGAGTGTTTTTAAATGGGTAGATGAATCCATATTAAGTGGTTGATCTAGTACAAAATTTTAGTGGTTGATCGCATTTAAGTTGGTCAATTTAGTTACAGGCTCAAGTGTGGTCGACAGCATGTGCCATGGCTGACTTAGTTGAATGAAAGGGTGGTTGACCTAATATAGAGGGTGGCCAATGTAATAGTTTTTAAGTAAGGTGGTTGATGGTTTAGGCCATGGTTGATCATGTATAAAAATTATATGATTGAATTAGTATAAAAGTGGCCAATTTAGTTGGGTTTATAGAAAGTTACTTGATGGCATTGTCTTGACCAACTGTGTATAAAGTTTAGGTGGATGATATAGTATTAAATGTGGATGATCTAGTAGGATATGTTGAAATGTGTGGCTTAATTATTATAGTTAGGAGTGATAAATAAAAATCAAAATAGGTTGATGCAGTTGTTAATTGCTTGTTATTTTGAGTTTTTAGAGTATATTTGTTGATTGTTTGGGATGGAGAGTTAATCGATGATTTTTTTTTGATATTTTATAGAGGCAACTAATAAATTAGAGATTAGTGGAAGTGGTGTGGTTACCATATTTTATTAATAGATTTTCTGTGATAGATCAAGCTCAATTGATTACCTTGGGTTTTGGCAATATTATGGAGATGTGGTGGATTCCACTTCATGTGGAGTTAGTCACCATGTTCTTGGGGACATGGGAGTGCCTAACTAACACTTTTAGGTGGGTGGTGTATGGGGATACCATTGAGGTGGGTATCACCCTCATGGATGTCCATGATTTCTTGAGACTTCTAATTGTAGGGTCATCTATGTCATGTGATATATTGGAGTTAGATATAGAGAGATAATCCTTAGCCTTATGGGCAATTGGCTCTAAGAGATATACCCAAGCTAGTTTACAAGTACACCTATTCAATGTATATTTGTAATCCATTCCATATATATAGAATGCCATTATTACTCATAAGTTGGATGGAAGGGTTCCACTATATATTATTACATTGTGTTGGTCCATATTGGAGTAGGGCACAATGTATTATTTAGAATCAGTGATTTGGGTGTAGTTAGTACACAATTTTTATAATATTTTAGCATGAGGGTAGATCATGATGGTCCCTATTATTTTGTTATATAGTTATATTTATGACAGGTTCATAATGTATCATCCTATGGGGTTGTTACATGTAGTGTATGTTTCCCTTTCACATGTGTGATAATGGGTACATGATCATACATTACATGTTGTACCACAGGTCCCAGCATTATAGATGATCATGTGGGGAGATAATATTTGGTATCCATATATATGCACATCAAATTATTGGCCCTCATAGCCAAGTAAATTTTAGGCACATGTGTAGGTGAAGATTATAGGGTACTATACTTGGTGGGTGGAGCCACATCCAGTGCCTCATTTACCAATATAGTTTGGTTTTCCACACTCAACATCTCTTATAGTAGTGCCAGTGTAATGGGTGCATCATGTGAGAGAGTGTCATGGTATAGGGGGTCTAGGATTGCTAGTAGATGTTATAATCATTCGGCCATACCAGTCAAGACATGGGAGATGATAGTGTTGATGTTAGCGATGGGATCTAGTATTATATAGAAGAGTAGAGGATGTGACTATTATTCCACAATATTAGATATTAGAGAGACCATGGTTATGGTAGAGATGGAGATAGATTTTAGTTTAATCATGTACATATCCATAGGCACTACCACATGCACCACTATAAGTACCACTACAGGTGCCACCATAAGGAGATTCATAAGTAGATACACATGGAGATCCTATAGTGTATCCTACACTAGGTTATATGACTTTGATGTATATTCATATTAGATTGCATCATGATCATGTGATTCATCCTAGTCATTATATAGGATTTGTACCACCATGGATCCATGCTTAATAAGAGTCACTTGGTGGGCAAGTTGATGGGGTAAATATTAGTAAGTAATTTATATTGTATTGAGTTTTTGATAGATTGATATACATGATAATTAGATGTAGTATTTTGGAATTATATATATGAGATCTAATGTTCATTTAGTTTATATTTTATAGATGTTACAATAAATGAGGCTAGGTGGTCATCCATGGTTGAGAGAGTGCGTCATGATATATTAGATGATGTATTACCTTAGCATAATATGACATAGATAATTGATTTGATGGTTCCCTCAACACTTATGTATGTTATTTGGTTTTGGTTGGTTGGTGTGGCAAATTGAGAGTTACATAGATGATCTGATTTAGCTCAATTGTTATTACCACTAGGTGTTGGTGAGAGAGAGCTATAGACATGGTGGTCATTAGTTGTAGAGTGAGCCACACATTTGTATATAGCTAAACAGTTGGCCTAGGTACAAGGCCAAGTTCCCCAATTATAGGGATAGAGGAAGGGACTACCAATACATATAAATTCACTTCGATGGACTATTTGTAAAGGGTAGTTATAGGCTTATATGGGAATTGTATCTCATCCATCACCAAATATGCTAGGTGGACCCCATCTATAAATTTATTGTTTTACTATGAGTTATCATGTGATATTTTATTGTGTGTGTGTGTGTGTGTGTGTGTGTGTGTGTGTGTGTGTGTGTGTGTGTGTGTGTGTGTGTGTGTGTGTGTGTGTGTGTTATTTTTGATGACTCATGGATGTTATGGATGTATTTATTTTATTTCTAACACATGTTGATCTTTATATATGATATGGGAAAATGTATGATGTATGTGTTTATTCTTTTCTAACAAATGTGAACAAATGCATGGTCAAAAATAATGATAAGGAAAATAGTTTTGGAAATGAGAATATGGAAAAATGAAAAATGCGAAAATAAATTTAAGGTAATAAGAAATATCAATGTAAAATAAAAGAAATAAAATGAAGATATCAATACAAATAAATATCAAATGTAAATAAAGTCAATAAATAATGAAATATTAATGCAAACAAAGGTCAATGTGGACAAATATATGCAAACCAAAGTATGTAGATAAGAAATATCAATGTAAACTCAATCCAAAATATGTAAACAAAGATATTTGAAGTAAATTATGTGGATAAAAAATATCAATGTAAACAAAATAAAGAATATGTAAATAAAGTAATGTGAGTAAGAAATATCACTATAAACAAAGTCCAAAATATGTAAACAAAGACATGTAAATAAGTGAGAGATGAAAATAAGAGTAGTAATAAGAATGAAAAATCCAAACTTGGAGTTTGTGTTAGTTAATAATGTGGAAGATTAAAGTTATTTTGTGACAAAATATCAGATGTAGTGTATAAAGGAGAAAAATCTAATTTATGAGGAAGGTTTGGTTGTATTTGAGGTCTTATAATGAAAATCACAATGGATAACCAAGTGGTATTTATTTTTAGGAAAAATGTAATTTTGGGAGGAATGCCTAGTCCTATCCAAGGTATTAAATTATAATGCACAAATGGATTACCAAATATGGATGAAAATAGTTTAGAGAGAATGGAATTTTGTGAGGAAGGCATAGTCCTATCCAAGGTCTTACAATACAACTCACAAAATATTAACGATAGAGGTATGATCAATGTAGAATAAATATGCATCAAGGGGACTTTTGAAGGAATGAATTGTGAAAATAGGGAATGAAAATATTTTACATAGGTTTTTAACAATCCTTAGAAGAAATGAGACATAATAATCAAGTGTGAAAATGCTTAAGATTTTGTTTGGACAACAAATACCTAAGATACTCTTACTAGAAAATGAAAACTAGTTGGATAATGACTGAATTACCTAGATCATCTCATGAAGGTTTTCTTATAAAAAAAGTAAAATGATACTACCTCTCCATGACTTGTTCCCCATTCTTTAGGACCCCTTATATATCCATCGATCTAATGCAAATATTGGGTACTCGCATGAGAAATTAGGTGGCATTATATGTAATAATGGGACCTCATATCCTAGTTTATTGGCCTAACAACACCCCAATGGACCTCAACTCTATTATGAGGCCAACTATGGAGTTTTATCTTCAACTATAATATGAGATGTGTCAAAGGAGAATCACATATTTTGGTGTGATTTTGACTTTTGAATATTTATTTTTGCCTTTTGATCTTTTCCTTTTATTCAAATGATTTGGATTTTAATTTTTATGAATTTTTTTATTCCTCCTCTTTATGGATTCAAAAGAGCCAAACATGAATGATATAGATAAATAACATAAAGTGTAGACAACTAAATTTGACCATCGACAACCTCTAACCAAGCTTTTGACCAATTTCCACCAAAGTGCACAATTTGGCTTAAAATCACTAAAGCACATTAAATGAGTTAAAATTGGTATATTAAAATTCAAATTTTGGCTAGAGTATCATTAAATGGGGTAATTCAATTTATGGGCCAGCTAACTTTGATCAAATTATTTTGAGTCAAAATGCCAATTTTGCACCTAGGTACTCTGGATTTCTCTTTTCTATCAAATTTATTGTATGAAACATGTGCCTCTTTTATATTATGTTGGAAAACATCATAAATGGGATAATAGATCCAATGCATCTGACATTGACTTCCAATTCTAATCTAGTCAAATTTTAGACCAATAACAAGGCATTCTAATCAATTTGAGTAATTTATACAGAAAGTGCTTAATCATGCTTAAGAGATAATTAATCCAAATCAAGGCTTAATTAATAATTACATGGAAACTTGTTGAAAACTTGTTTTTACAAATGAATATTGAATATATACATCATCAAGTGACCTCATTTCTTGGGAAGATATCCCTAGGCCACAAATATCAAGATTATGGGTCTCTCATGCCTCTTTATTACCTCCCATGCCTCATTAATTTCCCTTATTCCAAATTCATGATGAGGATAATTATGTATTTTAATTACATAATTCAATTAATCTATGACCACACATCTCAATCTTGAGATGGATGATCATGGTTGATTTTGGTCATTCTTGAAAATCTATAAATAAAGAGGCCATGAACATCATTTTTAAGCTTAATTTGTGCAAAGTTACCATGTCAAATTGATTCCAAGAGCTCTCACATACCAAATTTATGATACCAAAATATTGAGCCAAGCCAAAGCCACAAGGTGCCAAGGATAAGAGGAGATAGCCAAGCCTCTTTTGATGAAGACTTCATGAGCACAAGTTGAGTAAGCCACTATAACAAGCATTTGGAGCATCTAAGGAATGTGAAGGATTCTTGTTTTCCTTTACTTTTTAGTTGTGCTTTTCATTTTTTTTTTATTAATCTCACCTTAGTAGTTAGGCCTAGAGATGTATGCTAATTAGTGTGTTTTTATCAATTTGTTTGCATTTTTGGACTAACACAATACTAATAACCTCTCTTGAGTCAAATTCTTAGTTCACATAATGACATGTTGGGTGGGATGGTACCCCACAAATTTGATTAGATAACACCTAAAAGTAACATACTAACCATTATCATGTAGGGTCTTGGAGTGGGAAAGCAAAAAAGGTGAGGATTTGAGTAAAAATCTTATTGTTTGGAGATCACAATTTTATTCTTAGGACTATGTAATTCAAATCCCAACTCAGCCTAAATTGACCCAAATTTCCCTAAATCAGATCCCAACTTGGCATAAATTGACCTAACTTGACCTGGCTTAGATCCCAACTCAACCTTACTTGACCCAACTCACCCTGACTCAAATATCAACTCACCTTGACTTGACCCAACTCACCCAGACTCAGATCCCAACTCAACTCAACTTGACCCAACTTGCCTTGACTCAGATCCCAACTCAGCTTAAATTGACCCAGCTCACCTTGACTTAGATCCTAACTTACCCTAACTTGACCCTACTCAACCTGACTTGACCTAAATCACCCCAACTCAGATCCTAACTCACCCTAACTTGACCCAACTCACCCTAACTTGGATCCCAACTTGACCTGTCTTAGCCCAACTCACCCTGACTCAGATCCCAACTTGGATTAACTTGACCTAACTTGCCTTGACTTGACCCAACTCACCCTGACTCAGATCCTAACTCAGCCTGACTTGACCCAACTCACCTTGACTCAGATCCCAACTTAGCTCAACTTGACCCAACTCACCCCAACTTTATCCCAGCTCGACTATGTCAACCTAAGAGTTCATTTTCCTAAGTTAATTATTTCATATTTAAAAATGATTCAAAGCTAAACCACTTGCTAACATTTTTCTTATAGGTCCAACTCAAAAAATTTCTAAAATGTGTTTAAATAATCTTTTGTATGCTTTAAAATGAACTAGGAACATTATTTTGGTGCTTAATATAACATTTAGGTACTTAAGTAATTTTTTAGCATTAGTTTTCAAAGTTTACAATTTTAAGAACAAGTGGTCAAATAAACACCACCAAATCTTTTATTTGAGCTTAAAATTGAACACACTTGTCAATTTTATTTTCATTGTTTCAATTAGCACTTTATTTTCACAAAATACAAGGATGTTGCATGTATGCTCTTCCATTTCTCCCCTTTAGGGAACCCTTGGAATCAAAAGTGCTTTCCTTATTTGCAAATTTTCTAGTCCAAGGCATAGAAATAACATCATCTAAATAACTCCTCAAAAACTCATAAAAGTATTGGGTGACCTTGACAATGACCCTAAAGTCTTTCTATTTTATGCTTTATTTATTTCATGTAAACTTGGTTTATAAGGGGGACATCATTACCTCTCACAAGTTCTTTAGAGAAGCTTTAACTCAGGGTTTTACCTCTTGACATTGACTTCAATTAGATCCATATTGGAGTTTCACACAGGACATAGTGGTACTTTCAAAATCATACTCACTAAGTGAATAGTAGGATGTAGTGGTTGTAAAAAGGACTAGACATTTTTACCACAAGCCAAGTGATATGAACCCAAAATATGTACTTTTATTTTGCATTATTTGACATGAAAGTCATTGTGCAATTGATTCCCCTAGAATGTTTGGAAACTTATAGATCTTATACAAATCCCCACTTGTCACAGAAGTATTGTTGGTGTAAGGTGTGCCTCAAGGTCCATGTCATAGTACTGTGATTTGAGAGAAGGGGGTGTAAAAACCCTACTATATAATGTGCATTTGCTTTTAGATGAACACTTAAAATCCTCTCAAATGATGTATATTGATGGATTCCAACAATACCAAGCAACCTTGTCAGTTTAGAAACTAAGAGTGATTAATTAGTTGGTTTTGTCCTAAATTAAAGTCTTGCTTGTATTCAAAACTTGGTGTAAATAAATGATGTAAAAAAAACACGTGGTCCTCATTTTCCTTTGAATAAAGAGGTGCTATGTTTCCCATATGAAATCGTTAATTTGCCTTGTTTGAAGTTCATCAAAACTTGTAGTCATATCATCCACTTTGGCATAGTTATGTTACCCAATTGAGTCTAGACCTTTTCTAAAGTTTTTTAAGTCCTTCATTTATAATATAAATTCAAAATCACACCTTTATAAGTTCATATGGTTGATGTGTTAAGTGGGTTTTCCATTTACACTAAACTTGAGGGAACTTAGGTTCAATTTCTAGTTTGGGTTGAAGGTTGTTTAAGACTCATGATCGTTATCACCACTTGATAGACTTAAGTAATTTCATGCTAAACACTTGCACTTTGAGTCTATGCACCACAACATTTTCAGTCAAGAAAGGTAGTGTTATGCTATCAAATTTGTGATAAATTATCTTTTCCTTAAAGAGGTTTTGAAACAAGTATTTTGTCACATCTTTTGGGTAGTCTATCACTATTACACTACCCAAAACATTTTAGATATTATTTCATAGGCCTTCTTGCATAGAGTTCAAATTTATTCCTACATTTTTCAAACCAATCCAAGTATAATTTTGTGAACCTTTGTCTAGCACAGTTATGCCATTCACTTTTGTCTAGCTTATTTGTCAAAAGAACCAAGTTTTATACAATTATTTGTGAGAAAATAAACTATCTCTAAAGTGTCTTTTCTTTCATACCTTATACCTATTTGATTGAGTCCATGTCCAAGAATATAATGCCTAATGTTTTTTAGTAGTGTTTCAAATCTATTAGATTAAAATTTTCATCTATTTTCAAAGTTAAGCTTTTGATGCCATTTGGCCAAGAGTCCTAGTGCATGCCTTGTTTGAGCCTAGATTTCGACATCGCATTTGGCCAAAATACCTAGCAAATTTTAATTTCCTAAATTATACTAATTTGAAACACTTTGACGTTAGCATTTAGCATTTCAATTTTTGGTTCATTTACTTAATCTTTTTGTGTAAGACTTGTAACGTTATATACTTAATGTTAGCTTGTGTTATCACAAATATTTGCATAAACCTTTTGATCCTTTTGACGAATCTAGACCAAGTTTGAACGTCATATTTTTAGACATTGTCCTTTTAGATTTTTTAGAACTCTCTTCCCTTTCTATCACAAAGCATTGACTATGGATCCCAACATGTATTCCTATGCTCATAGTGGACTCATGCATAATCTAGGGATTAGTAATGTGGTTGCATAGGAAAAAATGGTGCAAGACATTTATATGGATAATATTTTCTTATGAGATGGATATTTATCCATATTATAATACTCAATTAGGGACACAAAGCCAAGATCCATTAGCTAACTATTTGGTTAATACACCTCTTTATTCAAAACAAGACCAAGAATAAACTGCATAATACCTAGCTACAATACTCATAGTTGATGAACCAATTCCTCAACAGTCATGCTCGAATAATATGCCTTCCATGTATGATATATTTTTATTTGAGTGTCATTTTTTGGAGAACAAAGATGATATTTTGTTTTGATCCATAGATTTAGGGGCCAAGTTTCTAGCAAACTTCCTCATGAGAATTTACCAAGCCTAGTAAGAATGCCACACAACATAATTTATGATCAATAAGATTCTTCTAGAAATCCTCTAGCTCTAGTCCAAACAATGTATCAGGACCCTAATATGATTAATAAAGGCAAAAAAATCATGGAAGACCACTTTAACCAAATGCAGATGGCATATCAAACCTACCTGAATCTAGCATACAATTTCAATCAGATGACCATGGTGAGCAAACCTCTTATTGACATAGTTCCTTCAATAAGAGTTTTGATAGAGTTAACTAGTAAAGAAAATTAGAGTTGAGACCCATTCATGAAAAACACTTTGGTATAAAACTTACTGCATATGCCCATTATTAAAGAAGTGTCTTCTTCTTCTATGTAGAATAATGAGCAAAATATAGTAGACAATGTGCAAGCAACATCCAATCTAAATTAAATTGGTACTAACACATAAAAAAATAGTCAAAAACATGTGCCTATAGTTAATATCATGAGTGGACCATCATACCAAGAATTAGGAGTTTATGCATCCCAACCTCAACTAGCTACTTCATCAACTACACAACCAACAAGATTATGTAGTCAATCAATTACTAATGTCATGCCTCAACAACCGAATGTGATGAATCCTACCCTCCTCAACAAGAGATGAGTAGTATTCCATAATAGTAGGCAAAATCTAGTGTACCAATGTAATAGAGGTTGAATATATTGCCACCTCAACAAGGGGAAACTAATGTTATACCTCGTCAGCTAGTGAAAAATATACCTCCTAAGTCACAGACTAGTGTACCAATCCAAAACTAAATGTTGAATAGCCAATAATGTGTAAATATTGGTTAGTGATAGATGTCAAATATTTAACATGCTTTCACTTCCCAACAAGGAGGATCCCATGTTTCTCAAGTACCTACTAGACAACAATTGATTCAAAATGTTCCATAAGTTCAGAGATAGGGTCTTAGTCCACAAGTTCCCACTCAATAGAAAGGTTTGATTAGTCGATAGCATGTCCATTTTCAACCATAATAGGCATAGTATAGTTATATCCCTCCATCCCAACCATAAAATCCTCCAATTCAAACCTTCATAGCTAACCCAAACCAAAATATTGCACAACTAAATGTGTAATTTCAAACATCTTAATCTGCATATGCATATTCTTGGTTCATTTCCCAACAAAACCAATATACCCCAATAGATATCTCCATCATACCCTGGTCAAAGTGTCCCACTTGTGACCTCCCAACCATCCATCCAAACCAATATTCTCTCTCAAACCAATGTTCCTTCCAGTTTCCTATCCTAATAATTATAATAGATGAAAGATGTAATTGTTACCATTTAGGTTGGGAAATAGACTAAAAATTTTAAGTTGGCTGATGTGTGTTCTTATCCATTCAACATGGAGTACTTTTAGATACCATTTCTTCTAGGATACGAACCACCAAAATTTGACAAATACAAAGGGAAAGGTGACCTTAAGGGCCATTTAACTGAGTTCTTTATCACATGTCAACCAGTGGCATATAACAATATATACTTTTTGTTGTTGTTTCCAAGGAGCTTGGTTGGACAAGGATTGAAGGGGTTTAAGTTTGCCAAGAATTTAGTAACAAATTTTGATGATCTTTTTGATAATTTTATGCAATGCTTTTCCTATAATCTTGAATGTGATATTTCATTGGTTGATTTAAAATAAATAAAACAAAAGGATGGTGAGAGTTTTAAAAGTTATTTATAGTTATGGAGAGCCGTTGCAAGTTGATTCACCCATAGTTTACTAGATAAATAATTAGCTATTTTTTTACTAAAGATTTTTATAGTGAGATAGCTTATCATTTAGAACTACAATGTGCACATACTTTCAAGGAGATCATCAACAAAGGCTTATTGATTGAGTGAGACCTTATTAATAAATGGATCATCAAGCTTATGTCAACTAATCAGAATCAAGGTACCAATCAGGGAAGTGGCCTAAACCAACATCCAATCCAAATGCAAGCATTACAACTAACATAGGCCAATAATCAAGATAGACCAAAGCAATTCAACTACAATAGGAATGTTGTGGGTAATGGAGTAACCAAGTCACATCATGTCCAAATAGTGAAAACATCATCTGCACCATCTTTTCAACTTATTCCTACCCAAAAGCCTCTCCATCCAATGCTACAAACACAACAACTAAGACCCATGTAACAAATATAGTAACCTTTACCATGACAAACCCCTCCTCCAAGGAGAACTATGATTACTCATCATGTCTTTAGTGACCTAAGAGAACCTATTGAATTTTTATTTTGAAAACTTGTTATTGCTAATCTAATTAGTTTGCTTATACCAAAACATTATCCATAAGGCATTCCTTATCCTGATTGGTACCATGAAAATGAATTCTATGAATATCATTGGGTCAATAGGCATAATCTATGAAGATGTGTACAAATCAAGAATTTGATTGAGAATATGTTGGATAATGGGGAGATAACATTGGATAATGGTTCTTCCACCTCCAATCAAACTCTTAGGATTTATCAAAACCCCTTTCCCCAACATAACACACAGTAGCATCATAGCAATCAATAACAACAACAACATCAACCAGTGCAACAATAAAATCAACAGTATCAAAATTAAAGTCCAAACCAAAAAAATCAATAATAGAACCCACAATGTTAGAATAATGGATAAAACCAAAGTTAGAATGGTAATAACCAACAAACCTACCATGCAATTTCACATAAATACAATAGGGTTGTAGGTCATATTTTAAGGGGTAGAATTAATACCATCTTCATTAATCCTAAAATGAGCACTAATCAATCTAGAACATTGCTAAATAATACCACTCAACCAAATTACATGGATAATCCTTCTTTAACCTGGGACTACACACACACAAACTAGTAAATCAGGACTCCCACTTTTGGACCATATATTGATAACTCACCCTTGCCATGTGACCATATACAAGTGCACTAACAACTGAGACTTGTCCTATCTGGTCCCAAACCATTCCCAGCATTTGTTAGCATTTATGATCCAACATCTAATCTTGATTGTGTAATCACAACTCAGAGCTCAAATATTACTATCCTATGTCCACAACCATCTGTTACTTTGTTTTTTATCCAACCAACCATTCAACCTTGAAATAAACCATTCACCATTGACCAAGACAAGAAGTTTGATATTATGAAATAATTATAGAAGACACCAGCACAAATTTCTATTTTAGATTTACTATGAATATCAACAATCCACAAGAACATTTTGAATGAGTTTTTAACCCAATCCACTATTTATAGTGCCATATCCCTTGATAAATTTCAATCTTTGGTTGGACACCTAGCTCTAGCCCAACAATTCACATTAAACTAAAGTGATATGTCTTCCCTTGGCCTGCTCTATAATAATTCATTATACATATAATTTTATATAAAGAGGCATAAAGTGAAGTGTGTCCTTATAGACAATGGATTAGGCCTCAACATAGTGTCTCTAAAGCTCATCAAGCTTCTTGGGTACATAATGGTAGATTTTCAACCAAAAATAATTACTATCAAAGCTTATGATAATCAGGAAAGAGAATCATAAGGCACCATTAGCTTACTAGTTATCATTGAGCCTTTGACCCATGATACACTTTGTCATGTGCTTGATTTTGAATTGTCATATAATATGCTTCTAGGTAGGCCTTGGTTATATGAGATTCATGCAATCCCATCAATGCTACACCAATATATCAAGTTCTCCTACTCAGGGATGGAAGTGAATATTCTAGGAGATTTACACCCATGTGAACACTACAAACATCTTAAGGTTGAGTTTCAAAGCTATGATTACCAATATGACATGAATCTAAGTTCTAAGTAGGATAAAGGAAAGGCCATACTTATTGATCCTCCATAGGATGATTGCATAGATCTTAATACCTTGGATTCCCTTTCCCACATACTACCTCCTAAAGCTTCCAATCATTTCACCATTTTAGATAATGGCCCAGGTGAGTATGTGACCCATGATACCTTCCATATTGCCAATCTTCCTCAGAATCTAAAGACCTTTGGGTGACCTAAAAATACCCCACACATACATTGGAAACAAAAGAACAAAGATAAGGGACCTGTCATGTTTGTACCAATGTCTGACGTAGAACTAGACCCTCTTAAAGGGGATGAATCATGATTGTATAATGAGAACCAAGCTTATTGTTATAAAAGTGCAAAGTATCTTATTCCCAATAAGATCATGGAGCATCAAGATTATGAAGGAAGAGGCCCTGAACCAAATAAACAAGGAACCATTGAGCCAATTTACATGACTAAGTACCAAAGACCCTATGGACTTGGATTTAAAATGCCTGAGGCTGACCCCACATATCTTATTAGAGTTCCATCACTAGTGGCTAGTGATGATGATGTTGACAGTAAAGCAGAGTCTAATCATAGCCTCACCTTTAATGACCTAGTTGAGACTAACTTGTTTGATAATAATGACATGTGTACTCTTACCCCAATCATTTGTCACAACCCATTTCCATTATACTATCCCCAACTAATAGATTAGGACCAACAAGAATTCAACTTTCCAATTAATTAGTTTTAGAATAATGAGGCATTCTATGAATTTTTAGGCCTCAGAGACAATGTTCTATTGGGAGATCATAAATCAAGAATCTCAATTACATTGGATCCTGAAACCTATTTTAGAGAGTGGATGAACACCCTTAGCTAAAAATAAATAAATAAAACATTGAGTTCCCCAAGTGAAAACCTCTTTGAGGAACTTTATGACCAAGTAAAAAGTAAATATAAAGGCCATTTTTGTGGTGAAAACTTGTTTCAGGCACCGTTAGATGGGGGTGTTCATTCATCTTCAAATTTAGACTAGGAGACCACCAATGATGAACTTGCATATGGATCCAAGTTTAGTTTTGTGAAACAAGTATTTGATCAAATTCTTCAAGAATTTTTGACTATTTTTTTCACATAGATAGATCTTCCATTAGGGGACTTAGATTCATCATGCCTAAGAGATGTTGAAGAGTAATTCCTAATAGAGGACCCTGATATAGTCCAATAGTTCAAGTCTTTGCCTACTATCTTAGAAGATGGTTTGACCCTTGTACTCAAAAATATAATAGAGGTAAACATCAAGACTCCATCAGACCCAAAATGGATAAAATTAGGTGTGTCCCTCATTAAGGAGGAATGTGAAGTCTTTACAGCTTTGTTGAGAGAATTTGTAGATATCTTTGCATGGGCTTATTCTGACATGCCAGGTTTAGACCTCACCTTGGTTCTACACCACCTTATGGTTAATCATGATACCAAGTTGATGAAATAAAAACTATGTAAGATGCATCCTTATATTGTTGTCTTGTTAAAGAAAGAGTTGGAAAAACTCTTAAAATCAGGATGTATTCGGTCCATTGACTACTTAAAATGGATATTTAATGTTGTACCTATTAGCAAAAAGCTTGAAGGAATCATAATATATACTAATTTTTGATACATAAATAAAGCTTATCCTAAGGATGACTTTCCATTGCCTAATATTAACATGATCATTAACTCCATGATAGGTTATAAAATTCTTTCACTCATGGATGGCTTTTTAGGATACAACCAGATTAGAATAACACCAAAAGACCAACATAAAATATCATTCACCACTCCATGGGGAACATTTTTTTATCAGGTAATGTTATTTGGTCGTAAGAATTCTGTAGCTACATATCAAAGAGCCATGACTATCATATTCTATGATATGATGCATGATATTTTTGAAGACTATGTCGATGACATATTAGGAAAATCTAAAACTAGGGTTGACCATCCAACAGTGCTATGTAGGATATTTAAAATATTGTGGGAGTATAAAGTTAGACTCAATCTAAAGAAATTTGTGTTTAGAGTAACCTCAGGAAATTTGCTTAGCTTCATTATGTCTCATAAGGGCATTGAATTCAATTTGGCCAAAGTCCATGTTATAATTGAGATGCTGCCACCAACCAATTTGAAACAACTCCTTGTTTTGCAAGGAAAGATGTAATAAATTAGTTACTTCATCTCTTAATTAGTAGACAAGTGTCATCCATTTACACATATTTTGAATAAGGGAGTTGCATTTCACTGGGATGACCACTACCAAATAACTTTTCAACAACTCAAGGACTATCTAGTTAATCCACCTATTTTGTTACCTCTTATGCCAAGAAGGCCATTCTTGTTGTATCTATTAGCTCAACATGATAAAAGTTGAAAATAGCATGTAGTATACTACTTAAGTTGTACCTTGGTCACATATGAACACAACTATGCACCTATTGAAAAAGCTTGTCTAGCCATGGTCTTCACAGCTCGAAAACTATGCCATTACATGTTGAACAATAAGACCATGATCATTTCAAAAGTAGATCCACTCAATTATCTATTATCTAAAATAGCTTTACAAGGTAGAATGGCCAAATGGATCATGCTTCTTAGTGATTTTGACATAGATTACGTTAATTAAAAGGCAATCAAAGGATAAGTCCTTGCAGATCAACTTGTTGAAGCACCCCTTGTCAACACAAAGCCACTAATATTTCATTTTCTTGATGAATCCATAATGACCGTCATTGACATACCTCTTGGGGAGAAACACTGGAAGATATATTTTGATGGTTCATTTACCACACATGGATCAAGGACAGGTCTCTTATTTATTACACCATAGGGGGATCTAATCCCTAAATCATTTAGAATTAGTTTTTTTTTTACAAAAAACATGGATGAGTATGAATCACTTATCACATGAATTTGATAGGTAGTATAATGGAATATATCTCATCTAAAGTTTCATGGTGATTCTCAAATAATCATCAATCAAGTCATAGACCATTTTCAAACCAAAGATGACAAATTAGTTTAATATAAGGCTATGGTCGATACACTAAAGTAGCAAATTGCAAACATCTAATTTGAGTATATACCAAAGGCTAGTAATAGACTATAGATGCCATGGCTACTATTGGCTCTCTGATTTGACAAATAGATAAAGCTAGATAATATCAGTGCCTTGTTGAGAATTTATTTGCACCATCCCATGAACTTTCAACCATTGTAATGATTTGTGATATTAGAGGTCCTTATTTTATCTAGTACTCAGACCTTTACAACTACCTTCATGACCAAGTTCTACCACCTAACCTATCTCAAAAACAAACCAAAGCCTTTATTCATCATTCCACTCATTATACTCTACTTGGATCCACCCTTTATCACCTCAGTTTTGATGGAACTCTGCTTCATTATTTAAATTTGGTAGAGTCTACACTAGTGTTAAAATAAGTTCATGGAGTATGTGGAGCTCATTCTAGCAAGGTATTCCTATCCAAAAAGATCTTGCGTACTAGTTATTATTAGCCCATGATGGATGCAGATACAACTACATATGTAAAGAAGTGTGACAAATGTCAATGACATGCTAATATGATTCATGCCCTAGCACAAAATTTGAAACTAATGTTGACACCATAGCCATTTACTACATGGGGAATCAATCTCATTAGGAATATCAACCCCACTTCATTTGATGGCCATAAACATATCCTTACTACCATTGAGTATTTCACTAAGTGGGTTGAAGTTATACCTCTCACTTATGTGACTGGAAAGAAAATTTCCAAATTTATCTTCAACCATATCATTCACCACTATGATATCCCCTCTAACATTATATCTAATAATGGAAGATCATTCAAAAACAACGATATAGGCCATCTATGTACTAAATTAACATCACACAACATTTATCTATAGCATATGGTAATGGCTAGGCCAAAGCATTGAATAAAACCATTGTCAATATTCTCAAAAATATTGTCAATGATTCTATTCATGATTGACACCTGTATATATTCCCTACCCTTTGGACATATCATACCAATCATTAAACTCTTAGAAGATCCACTCCATACTCACTTGTTTATGGTACTGAAGCCATCCTTCCCATTGAGGTCAAATTACCTTCATTACACATATCTTTCAAACATGTCTTAGATGATCATGACTATCAAGTAGTTTGCCTGTAAGATCTAGACCTACTTGATGAAAAATTCACAACTGTACTCAACAATCTTCAGGCATATCAGAATTGATTCAAAGACCACTATAATCGATGTGTCAAATATATAAAATTTAAACTTGGTGATCTTGTTCTTAAAGAAAACCAAAAGAATACCATGGCTAAGAAGAATCATAAAGGTAAATTCAAACCAAATTGGATAAAGCCTTTCATCATTACTATAGATTATGGATCAAGGGCATACAAGCTTGCCACACCAGATGGAGATGAACTTCCTAAGCCAATGAATATTATTCACCTCAAGTGATATTATGCTTGAACACTAAGGTGTATTATCTATAAAGACCATTTTAGTGGTGCCATTTTGTCACTATTATTATTTGTAAAAATATCATTCTTATCCATCCTCTTATCCTTATCCATTTTACCATTATGTTCTATCAACCATATGTGTTCTAAAGTATATCCCATTTGACCTTGGTTTTTTACATTCATTACACATTTTTAGCACTGAGAAATCTGATCAATTTCATCAATTATTTCAAGTATTTTAAATAGAGATCATATTTTGTAGTATGATAAAATTTTTGATAGTTTCATCCTTCATTTTTTATTCCTTTCTTATCATCAGTCTTATTACTAATTATAACTACCTTTGGGAAAATTAGTACCATTGATCTATGATATTGTGTCCTAGTTATAACCACCTATGGGAAAATTAGGAGCAACATTTGTTTATTAATTCTTGACGTACCAACTTTCCACTTCCTATGTTGTAATGTGTCTTTTTATGACCTGTGTGTGTTTTGTTTGAATTGAATGATACACTAGTCAAATTTCTCCATTTTAGGGTGAAACTATGGTGACTTGAGGTCTTACTCTGGGACTATGTAGGCAGTGCTTGATACTTGTTGAGGTCAGCTCAGTCACCCTTTCCACCATGATCTCACCATTTTGTGAGCAACCTAGGTTTGAATGCTCTCACTATTTTGTGAACAACCTAATTTTGAATGCTCTCACCTTTTTTTGATCTTGAACCATTTAGTATCTCATCATTCTTTATCAAGTTGAGATACTTCCAAAATTCTAAAAACATTTATAAAATCATTAGAAAAAACCAAAAACATTTTACCACTTCTTTGCCTTAAGGATTCTGGGAACCCTTACTAAGTTGCAAGTAAACCACTTGCCACATATTTTCCCCATCCTTTTTGGCCTTTTCTCTCATGCACTTGCCATTTTACAAGACGATTCCTCTTTTTCTATCACATCCATTATGTTTTTTTTATCAGTTATCACATTCTTCCCATTCCATGGGAGAATTACATTTGGCCTAAAGTTTTTTATTAGATATTACATCCATGAGACTATGTAGGTAGTGTCTACTTGCCTAGTGTGAGTGGAGACAGCTCGACCACCCCTTCTTTTTCTTCTATTCCCCCATTTTGTTTGTTTATTAATTTGTCACCTATTTTCTAGGGGTAATATTCGTAAGGTTTCTATTGCATTGTTTGTTTATTTGTCTCTACTTATTTTTTTTGTTTGTCTACCTATTTTTTTGCTTTCAACACTATGCCTTGATTCAATTTATGTGTGTTCATTAGGTTATTCCTTGTCTACACTTATACTCATATCCATCCATACTCATATGTTTATATTGTCATCATGGTTTCTATCATTACTGCATTATTTCCTATTGAGTATTAGATTATGGGAGTCAATCCTCATGCATATTTTGGCCAAGTCCTCATGATGTTATACCATGATGCTTACCGACATGTGATACAAAAAACCTTAGCTTCAAGAATTCTATTCAACAATGGCAGTATCAACATCTCTTTGGCACTGACATCCTAATTCAATCCCAATCATATCCTAAACAAAGTAATTAACCACAAAATAATTTCAACCTTTATTATTTCAGATGAGCATCTCCCTACTAGTAGGCTGATCCAATTCATCATTACCCTTTATGTTAAGTTATCATCATCCTTGACCAAGTTTATCATGTTTACCATAATCGGGGTCCAATGATTATAACTGCCTATGGGCAAATCATTGTACACTATCCCACCTGTATTTCTCAATGATTATAACTACCTTTGGGAAAATCATTTTATTCTCACCATTTTAATTTTTCTACCCATACAAGGGCATGTTGTTATCTTGTTTTTCTATCCTAATTAGGGTAGCTCCATCTTCTTAATGATTATAACCACCTTTGGGCAAATCATTATGTTATTGTATCGTGTTGCCACTATCAGGATACAATACTTATAACCACCTTTGGGCAAACCATTGTACACTATCCCACTTGTATTATCAATGATTTTGACTACTTTTTCAAAATCATTGTCTTTTCACCCCATCATCTTTCCATTCTTTGGTCCCCTCATTTCACTTCTTATCGAGGGACCGTTTGTTGACCTACTTATGCCAACCATTCCCTCGAGGGGCATCATATAGTTAGTTTATCATCATTGAAGTTGTAGGAATACATGACCTTTTCATTCTTTAGGAAGATGTTACTATACTTATATCTTGTAATGCTTTCCTAAATAGGAGTAAATTGTAGACACCTAAATCTGGCCACTAATAACCTCCAACCAAGGTTTTGACCAGTTTCTACTAAAGTGCACAATTTGGCTTAAAAACACTAAAGCACATTAAATGAGTTAAAATTGATATATTCAAGTGCCAATTTTGGCTAGAGTATCATTAAATGGGGTAATTAAATTTATGCATTATCTAACTTTGATCAAATCATTTCAAGTCAAAATGCTAATTTTGCACCTAGGTGCTCTAGATTGCTCTTTTCTATCAAATTTATTATACGGGACACATGAATTTTTTATCTTGTGTTGATAACATCCTAAATGGGATAATGGATTCAATGCATATTACATTTACTTTCAATTCTAATCCAGTCAAATTTTGGACCAATAATAAGGCATTTTGATCAATTTGAGTAATTTGTGCATAAAGTGCTTAATCATGCTTAAGAGATAATTAATCAAATTCAAGGCCTAATTAATAATTCCATGAAAACTTGTTTAAAAATTGTTTTTACAAATGAATATTAAATATCTACATCATCAGGTGACCTCATTTCTTGGGAAGACATCCCTAGGCCATAAAGTCCATAAATATCAAGATTATGGGTCTCCCATGCCTCTTTATTGCATCCCATGCCTCATTAATGTCCCTTTTTCCAAAGTCATGATGAGGATAATTATGGATTTTAATTACATAATTAAATTAATCCATGACCACACATCTCAATCTTGAGATGGTAAATCATGGTTGATTCTGGTCATTCTTGAAAATCTATAAATAGAAAGGCCATGAACATCATTTTTAAGCTTAATTTGTGCAAAGTTACCATGTCAAATTGATTCCAAGATCTCTCGCATGCCAAAGTTATGGTATAAAAATATTGACCACAAGGTGCCTAGGAGAAGAGGAGATAGCCAAGCCTCCTTTGATGAAGACTTCATGAGCACAAGCCGAGCAAGCCACTACGACAAGCATTTGGAGCATCCAAGGAAGGTGAAGAATTCTTGTTTTCCTTTAATTTTTAGTTATGCTTTTCATTTTTTTTTGTTATTAATCTCACCCTTGTAACTAGGCCTATAAATTTATGCTAATTAGTGTGTTTTTATCAATTTGTTTGCATTTTTGGACTAACACAATACTAATAACCTCTCTTGAGTCAAATTCCTAGTTCACATAAAGAAGCTTATATCTTGATTGCAAGATATAAGTACTTAAAACTTATGTTAGCTTCAAAAATTCTTAGACTTGACCACAATTAAATATGAAATCTCAATACTACTTATATGTGCTTAATTTGAGGGATATATAGGGTATAAATGGGGATCATGAGAGATTTGTTTAAATAATGGTACAATAATTAATATGCTTTGTAGTTGATCATAGGGAGATTAAGAGAGTGTATGGTGTGGTATAAATTACCATGTCACATAAATAACTATACTATTTAACAAGTGATCTAACATAAATATAAAATTAATGAAAAATCATCCCAAGATGGGGGGTATAAAGTGTTTCCAAAGTGTATAAAGAAATCAAACTAAAACATGAACATTGAATGGAGAAAGATTTAAAAGTTGTAAAGAAATAATCATGAATGTAATAGTAACTATGTACATATAGAGTAAACAAAAAAATTATAAGTAGTGAATCAAAAATGTTATAATGAATTATAAATATGAAAAAATAATTGGGTACAAGTATGAGGCATAATATGCCATAGCAAAATAATGTGTTCATAAATACTGATATATTTTATAGCATACATCCTCAATAACATTTTTTAAGTTATATTTTAGATAGAATATAACTTTGGCCATAGTCTCATCTATCTTTACTAAGAGACGTGTGAGTACTTTTTGTCACACTATCTCAATGGAAAATGTAGGTGTGCTAGTAGAAGAAGAAGGTTGTGTATGTGGTATAAGGGTAATCAATGCGATGAATTGTTGTTATAATGTGAATATACATCCTTGATCTTTGGGGTGATGTAAGAGGTGGTGAAGGGGTATCCTTTGCTCATGAATGACCCTAAGTACACTACTAAGAAGGTGATGGTGTAAGCCATGGAAAAATAAGGAAGTGTTACTGTGAGACTGTACATGAATCTCTATGATGTGTAGCGCACTAATGCCAAAGTCCATAGACTCTATAATAATATTAGGAGGTAGATTATTATCAGTAAACTTTGCCTTCTTTATATCAAGTGCATCAATATATTTCTAAATTTTTTGGTAGTGTGTAGAGGTATGCATACTTGTATCATGAAAATAAAAAGTACATCTGGGAGTAGCTGGCAGTGGAGGTCTATGATATATACAAAGAATGGAACTAGATTATTATTGATGTGCTAATAACCTATGATGTGCATGAAAATTCTTAGCCCAATTAATAGAAACCTTATATAACTCACAATATGGCTCATTTTCCCATCATGTAGGTAGAGTATCAAGCTTAATCAAAGGTAATATGCCATCAACATCAATAGTAAAACTTGGAACAAGGTCTATGCTAGGGTCAATAACTATGATATATATGCATAATGTAGGTCAACATAATGTGGCTAACATCTCATGATAGATCAAGCTTGAAGGATCTAAAAACTTGGTAGACCAATATGGTCCCATTATGGCATTATCAAGAAGCATGCTCTAAAGAGGATCAACATTGACTAGGTGAGAATTTGTGTGTGTGTGTGTGTGTGTGTGTGTGTGTGTGTGTGTGTGTGTGTGTGTGTGTGTGTGTGTGTGTGTGTGTGTGTGTGTGTGTGTGTGTGTGTGTGTGTGTGTGTGTGTGTGTGTGTGTCTGTGTGTGTGTGTGTGTGTGTGTGTGTGTGTGTGTGTGTGTGTGTGTGTGTGTGTGTGTGTGTGTGTGTGTGTGTGTGTGTGTGTGTGTGTGTGTGTGAGATCCATTTATAATGTATGAACATCAAGTGAAGAAGAGATATTGTTAGGTGCAATATAATAATAAGTAACTACATCAATATACTTAATAATATGAAAGGATTGATGTAAATAAGAATAATATCTAAGTATTTATGCATTTTTATCTTGAGCAAAACAAACTAAAAAAGAGTCATCTAATGAATAGCCATCATCATAATCAAGAGTATGAAGATAAATTTTAAAATCATCAATGATCTTATAAGTAAAAGAATCATGAGGAATGGATTGTTCATTATTGATTATAGTAATGGGAATCTCATTAATTGATTTATGTTGATACTTAGGTCATAAAGGAGGTAATTGAGAAATTATGTGTGAAAAAAGTTTAGAAGTTTTGATTTTGAAATTGATCCCATCTAGTTCATCTGAATCTGAATCTAATAAGGCAGTATATTTCCCATAATTTTGGGGTTACCATTATAACCTCTAATATAATTGATAGTGTAATTAAATCATTGAGATTTTTGAAAGGGAATGCTAGGTAAAGGTTCAAGAGTGGGGATTTTGCAAACACCATATTCCTAAATTATTCAAAATTTCAAGGGTTCATGTCTCCTTGAATCTTGTAAGTATCACCATTATGAGAAAATTTAACACATTTTCATTTCAATGATGTGATAGCTCGCATATGGTGTGTTCAAGGTTAATTGATAAGATGTTATATGATAAGAAAAATTTGAAGATCATGACCTTAATATGAAAAGTGACAGGAAGAATTATGATAGGAATCCAAACACATCCTAGAGGAAGCAATTATCTTTTATAATAGCCTTGACACATATTTTGTGTAGATTTTATATATCATTCAAAGTACCTGAGTATTTTAATAAAATAAAGGGAGGAAATACAAGTTCCATAACCTTCATCAATCAAAGCATGTTTGAATTTTAAATCACCAATTTATACACTAATAAATAACTAAGGATCATCCACTTGAAATAATATTTCATCATTAATCATTGAAGTGATAGGAAATTTGAGTGAGAGGGAAGTGTTTATGGTTTCAACATGTATATAAATTTCTTCACATTGTTGGAGAATACTATCTTCCAAACTAGAAATGTGGATTTGTGCCCCATAGGTAGAGGTTTAGGGATGTTCATTTAAAATGACAGTTACATTAAATGATTATGATGATGAGGAAAATTACTCATGAGTTATAGAAAACTAATTTGAGATGGGAGATGAAAAAGTTATATTATAGGATCCCATTCATCATATCTAGTTAGAGTTGTGTCAGATAGAGGTGCATAACGTTGAATAAAATCTATTAAAATAAGTATGGAAGTATACTTATATTAATATTAGTAAGAGGCATTGGTTTGATACTTAGTTGATGTGGTTGTATCAAGTGTATCTAATTGAGTTGAATTAGGTAATGTTTTTTGTGTCATGGTTGGGGTTATGTTTGTCTCTATAAAATATTTTGTAGTTGGTGAAGAAGTAAAAAAAATGGATTTGGAGTTTTAGGTAGGTTGGAGTGAGGAGAGTGATTACTAGAAATTACATATATGGAGAGTGAATTAGTATCCAAATTTTGTGTTTGATTATAAACATGTGGAATAGTGGAGGAAGAATTAGGTTGTGTTGTTAGATTTATAGGGATCATTTTCATATATCCAAGTTTTATAAAGTGAGATGGGTAAGAATCTTAGATGGTAGAGAAAGTGGGGAAGTTTTTATAGTTTGAATTTGGATAATGGTCAATATAATAAATTAATCTCCTCATAATTTTCATATTGAAAACATTATAATCATTATAATCGATGAAAGTTTTTACAATGTTGGTAGTTGGAGGTTGACTAGTAATTGGTTGATGATTAGGAAGAGGGTCCTCGTAAATTTTGAGATGAAAATTATCTTGATTAAGGGCATCATGTTTAGTTTTGTTTTCTTTAAAAATGGATACTACTTCATAATCTTATTTATTCTCATAGATTAGGGTTTCATGATCAAAATTAGTACCAAGAAGATATTCAAGAGAAAATTTTCATAATTGGGAATAAGTTTCATGAGAATGACCCAACTTGCATGATAACAATAAAACTTGTGTGGATCATAGAAATGTTTGGTGGGATGAACAGGATAAAAATATCATGGTGAAGACCTAATAAGATGATTTTTAACTTCTTTCATGGAAAGAGGTTTGTGATAATCCACGTTGTTTACTTGGGAAAATGTAGAACTAGGTTTTTTTGTCAACTTGAAGTGTACCCAACCAAGTCTTGAGACTTGCTTTAAGTGACACAATACAATCACTCCTAGGTTTTGGGTGACCTATAGTAGGATTTATTCTTTGAATAATGTCAGTTCCTTCTCAAAATATAGTGATCCTAATTTAAGATCAAGTTACATCCCCTAAACCTACACTAACAAATCCTAATATAAGCTACAACTATGATTTTGTTATGAAAAGGGACATGAAAGAAGATGAAAACTAAAATTAAGGTGATGCACTAGGTTTTAATAAATCCTCCACTCAATCTAATAGCATAATCACAACTTCTAAAGGATTAATTTTAGCTACACACTATAATAGACATGCTATAATAGAGGTATAATGAAATAACCAACTTGCGTGAGGGTTGTATTATCTATAATTTCCTTTTAAATGAGACAAAAGAGAATATTGACCATATAAAATTAACCTCAAACTAATCAAAATAGACTAAATATCATAATATATAATTGAACTTCTATAATACATAGTGAAATAGCAAGGAAAGAGAGGCAAATTCAATATTTTATTAATGTCTCAAAGCTTAAGCCATTTTTACAAGTCCTAAAATGAGACGAGTTTTGTCATAAGTAGGAGAAGGGATATAAAATGAGGTATTTACATCCCTTTTTATGATAATGAGATACAAAAAAGAGAGGAAAACACTACCAAACTACATAAATGTAGTTACTACAACATGATTTAGACTATTCAAGAGAGAAGACCAGTGGAAAATAAGGCCATTAGGCCATATTCAATGCATTAACCTACCACATTGATGGTATTAAATGAAATTTAGGCATAGGAGTGGAGAAAAAGGGATTTCTTACAATTACTTTTGTCATTTGGAGTTCTTGATCATGGTGAATATGCTCCTATAGGGTTACTCTACTTGAAAAACTCAAGTATTGATTGTTATAACTCCTCTCTCTTCACTCATGTATGTCAAATCATGTTGCATCGTTGACTTATAAATAGTCTTACTACACCATTTTTAGTCTTGAGGGTTGAATTGACTTCATGATCACTTCATGGAGGATTTACATGTCTATTAGATCAATTTTCTAATGCTTTAGGTCTCTATCATGGCCTTAATGACCCTTAACTCCACTTATGATCATGTTTAACAATCCATATGAGCATAATAAAATTGAAAAATCAAATTGAAACTTATGTGGTGGTATTTAAAAGAGGTGGAAGAGTGATGTAGTATTCTAATTCCTCATGAGGGCTCCTTGAGAAACTTGAAACTTGCATTTTAAGCTTCACAACTCTAATTTGTCCTCTAATCTTCTATGCAAACTTACAATAAGCTTCTTCACCATTTCAAGAGAGTCTCTAAGACCTACTGTACATTGAAACCTAGTTTTAAATGGTATTGGTGAAAAGAAGATCTTCTTAAATCCTCACATTTCATGCTTGTTTCCATGTTTGAGACTCCATTTTTGGGAGAAACATTCTAAAATGTATTGACAATATCATTTTATTGGTATGTAGATCTGTACATATCTTCCCAAGATTGAAACCTCATCAACACTTTGAGAAAGGCTCTTAAGAGTTTTCACCTTGCTTGGGAGACAAGAGGAGTAAGAGGAGTGGTATTTGGGCTTGTTTGTAGCTCTTTTCCTCAGAAAGAAACCTCTTAAAATGCATTGAAAACCCCTCTTCTTTGTTATAGACTTGAAACTTTCTCCTTAAGATTGAAACCTGTTCAAAACATTATAACTTGGACTCTTATGGGTCTAAATTTGTACATGGTTGACCTTGGATTCAAGGATAAAGTTCATATCCTACTTGAGGACCTTTCACCAAGAGAGGGACTCCTGAATATATATTGGAAACCTTACTTCTTGTGCTTATAGGCCTATGTGTCTTTTTCAATATTTAAACTCCATAAAAACCATCTTGAAACCTTGAATATGAATACAAACCTACAACATCAATAAACCATCATCAATCTATTTAAAACTTTCTTATCAAATTAATTCAATGTAAATAAGGTCTTGGTCTTATTGGTAGTTCCTCCATTGAGAGGAAAACATCTCAAGAGTTACTAAAAGCCTCCACTCTTTACATGCAAGCCTATAGGTCTCTCCAAACTTAAAATCTCACTAAAACTTGGAGAATGTCTCCCATGAGCCCATACCCATACTTGGAATGCATGGAGAGTAATAGGGGGTTATTTGACTTGTTTTAATACCCTTCACTAGGATAGAATCATCCCAAAACACATTACAAACCTCTTTTTTAACCTATATACCTGTACAAGTCTCTCAATCTTAAAGCACTTTCAAAACCTTGGCCATGGTACTCAGGGATTGTAACCTAATTTTGAGGGTGTTATGTGTAAATGGGTTTTTTTTTACTTGCTTTAGGTATATTCATTAGGAAGGAAACACTTCAAAATACATTGAAAACCTATTTTTAACTTGCAGACCTATGTGAACACCTTCATTGCTCAAAACCTCATCAAAACTTGGAGAATGGATCTAATAAGTTTACATAGTTTGAATTTATTCTCTATTATAATCTTAAAATCACACTAGACCTCTAACCATCATCTATTTCACTTAAACAAGATTCAAAATGCCAAAAGTGAAATCTTGGGCTTGTAGGGTTTAAGAGAGTTTAGGACTGCATGTCTTCTTTTTTACCATTTGATGTGGTTTGAAGATTATTAATATTATTATTTGGATTATTATGATTCTAAATATATCCTCCAACCCTTTCCAATATCCATTATTTTCCATCCAATAGGAGGGATGAGATCCAACCTTAAACTATGCTCCTGATGAGTTGCATATAGGCTTGTTTTGGCTTTTTAACGATAATTCATAATCCTTTTCTTTTATTATTATTTCAAAACACTTGGAAATGTTTATTCAAGACCATATCATTATCCTCAAATGGTTTTATTTCTCCATTCAACTCTTGAGCAAAATTATCATGCCCTAAAAAATTGCTTTTAGGTGCATGTGAAGGAGATTAGAGGTTAGTTTTGGCTTGTTTAGAAGTATGTGAGCTTGGTTTTCTTATTTTAAGGCATGTGAAAGATTTAAAATGATTATAGGACCAATTAAAACCTATTTTGTGCTTTAAACTCTTTATCTAGGTTCTAAAATTCTTGAAAAGGCCTCATAAAACCCTATAACTCCTTGTTATTCTCCACATTTGAGAGTTTGCATCTCTTGTTTTGCATGTATTTCCATCAATGAGGGCTTGATATATCTCTTGGATGATTTATGGAGGACTATAAACTAGATATATGCATTAAACCTCATAAAACCTTGTAATCATGTGCTTTTTAATCAAACCCTGTAACCTTCTTGGACTACAACCTCATGAAAGCTTGTTCCTCTTTGATCCTTTCCTAAAAATTGTCATTTTAATCCATGAACATATCTCTTTTTCATTGAAATAAATTTAAAAACATCCTTGAATCCATGAAACCTTCATGACCATGCTTGGATATGACTAACTATTCAGAGATTACAAATTGCACTTTCCCCACATTAGAAGAAATGAATGTCACAAAGGTCAAAAATAGAGGGGAAGCAAGACTTTCATTGAATTTTGAAATTTTGTATAGATGGGGTGGTTATGGAGGATTTTTAATGAAATTAATGACCCTTTTTAAACTTTAATAAAGGCTAGTCCTTTTATAATGACCTCATATACAACCTTTATACCTTTTATATCCTCAAATAAACTTTTGAGACCTTTTCATGTGTTCATGATATCATTTTTCCTCATAAGACTCTTTTTGATATATTTGTATATTTTAAATCACCTTTTAAGACCATTTTTATTGTTTATAACTTTGATATGACACATTAGACCCTTAACAAGATATTGCATTATCCTCAATTTTAATGCTTTTCCAATTATTAGACCATAATGAGGACTCATGAAGACTTTTGTCATGTTTTAACACTTATGTCAAGATTTGAACACCTTTTATAAGCCATTTTAGATACATTTGTAAAAATATACTCTCCAATAAGCCTAATACAAACCATGACTCTAACAATGACTATAAGACTCATTTAATGAGAAAGAGTACAATTAATCTTAATAGTTCACGCATACCTGACCATGTACTCACCTAATCATCATGAGATGCTTGTAAGGAGTTCATAATCAACTATTTTTTTCTAAAAATACCCCATTCCAAGTGTGCAAATTTTTTATGGACCAAGGATGGATAGAATAGCCAATAGTTGTGGTAAAGGGTTGGTTGAAAGTGGTTTTGAAAGAGTAGCATCATTAGAACCACTTGGAATAATAACATGAGTGGTGTGTATAGAATCATAGTTATCCATAACACCATCATTGGTAGTATGTTGGTTTTTATATTTCATAAGCATTAGACTTCTATCAGGAGGATGGGAAGGCTCAAATTGTCTTATGAGAAAATCTTGATGTTTGGTTTAATCAAGGGCTTCTTCCAAATATTTGGGAGAAAGGGTCTTAACACAATATTTTAATTTAGGATGATGAAAATTAGTAAATAAGTGGATGAGGTTATCTTTCAATGTGTTATGTTCAATGTTTTTGGATAAAGCTTTCCATCATTTAATGAATACTTGCACCAATTCAGATTTTGATTGCTTACAATTAATGAAGTGAGATAAGTTGTTTTCAAAAAGGTTCTTAGTTTGGAATTCCTTTACCAATACATTAACTAAATATTCTAAACTAGATATAGTATAATATTTTAGTGGATTATACCAATCTAAATTATCATCTTTGAAGGTTTTATCTAAGAGTTTGGTGGTAGCAAATGTGTTGAGTTTAATACAATCATTGTGTAGGTTTCTAGAAGCTTTCAAGCATAAATAAGTATCAGTGGACCCATTACGAGTGAAATTTGTAAAAATACAACCTATATTAATGTTTTTAATTTGAGGGACTAAGGGTTCATTTTGTATATGTTTTATAGTCTTGTTGATAAGTGAGGTTGAGGTATGAGGTTACCTTATCCATCTCTGAGGGGGGTTGGGGCATTAGGATTTTTCACTCCCCATTGAATAGGTTGGGGATAATTTTTTAATTGTAAAAGTTGGTTTTGCATTTGTATCACTTGATTTTTACTATTAGTTTTAGAAGTGGTCATTTGGTTCATGGATTTTAATAAGATTTGATTTGTTTTTATAGTGGCTTGACTAGTAGAAGCAACTTAAGATGCAATAGAGGTAGTATTGACGTGAGTATGAATAAGAGAACTTTGAGTGGGCCCACTTGAGGAAATCCTAACCATAGTAGTTGACATATTAGGAAAGGTTGAAGAATAAGTAGTAGATAAAGTTAAAGTCATGGAAGAAAAAGTGGATATTTAAGAAGAAAACATCACAGGAGAAGTCATAGTGTGACTTGCCCCAAATTTAGTAGATAAGTTATGTAGATGAAGGTGGAAAATCAATGTAAGGTCCCATCATGAGATTATATATAATCATAAGAACCTTTCTTTGATGTTGGGAGTTTTTATTAATGAAGAATATCATTTTAGCCATGTATTTGAGATCACTCTCATCCTCAATAATAGGCATTTTTATAGGATAGTTAAGTGGATCCAAAGTTTTGGGAGGAGTTGACCCATAGTTTTTGGTTTTAGTGGCCACACTGGTATTATTGACATTTGGGTTTTCTAGGAAAGTATAGGGAAGATGAGATTGAGGATGCTTAGGAGGGTTAGTTAAATTCATAATATCATTTTGAGTCACTTTCATTAAAAATATATTACATGGTGAAAAGTGAAGATAGAAATAAAAAGCTAAAAACTTACTAAGTCAAGTTGGTTGACTTAGTTTTATAGGTAGGAATGGACAAAATTTGGATAGACTACTCAGTCGATCTAGTCAACTTAGTTGTGTAAATAGGAAAAATCAATAGTCTAAAAATACTACTAAGTCAAGGTAGTCAACTTAGTTGGACTGGAAAAAATAGATCAAGTTTGGACAAAGATCTAAATTGAGTTGGTTGACTCAATTGTATAGGTAGGAAAATATAGAGGGTTAAAAACGTGTTATGTTGAGCTAGATGACTTAGTTGTATATATAGAATTTTTAAAAACCTACTAAGTTGATCTAGTTAACTTAGTTGGAAAGGTATAAATATATAGTGTGAAAACCCTACTAATTTGAGTTGGTTGACTTAGTTTTATAGGTAGGAAAAATGCAACTTGAACAACCTACTAATTCAAACTAGTCAATTTAGTTTTAAAATTAGGAAATAGAAAAAGTGTGAAAAACCTACTAAGTCAAGATGTTTGACTTAGTTATACAGGTAATAAAAATGATATTCTAGATAATGTACTAAATTAAACTAATCAATGTTAAGCATGAAATATACTGAGAGGGGGGGGTGAATCAATATATTATATATCTTATAAATCTTTCCTTTAACCAAATTTTACTTAATCAAACATTCAAGATATGCAATAAAAATCAAACAATAAACATCACACAAGACAGAGAGACACCAGATATAATGTGCAAACCCAATGTGGGAAAAACCACAGAGAATCAATCTCAAATATATTCGTGAGAACAACCCCACAGGAGCACCATACCCCTTTGCCAAGTACAAACCTCAGCTACAATTCATGAGCACCAACCCACAGGAGCTTCAAACCCCTTTGTCAAGCACCAACCCAGCACCTATTCGTGAGCACCAACCCACAGGAGCACTAACCCCTTTACCAAGCACCAACCCAACAACAATTTGTGAGCACCAACCCACAGGAGCACCAACCCCTTTGTGTATACCACACACCTATCTCTCAATGTTGCTATCTCAACAAATGATAGATCAATACAACATCTCCTTCCTCTCTCTCACTTTTGTTCTTCTAAGCTAGATATAATAAATACAAATCATCTCTCACAATTACTCTTATAAGCTAGATATTACAATATCAAATAAACCTCTTACTTCCACATTACAAATGGCTACTCAAGCCTTTATTTATAGCTTTCCAAATGACCTTTGGCCTTCCCCCTTTGTGACCTTTCAATCCTCATGGAAAAATGGCACCAATCTTAGATGACCCTTCATATCCAAGCATTTGAAAAGTCATGTGGTGACCCTTCATGACCAAAAACGTCTTTCCCACTTTTGTCCTTATCTTTGGTGACTTTCGTATTCCTCAAAGTGTCCCTTCATGAGAAATTCACTCTTTACTCTTTTGTCTTCACTTGGTGACTCTTGGTATTCCCCAATATGACTCTTCATGGGAAAATGCATCCCATCCTTCTTTTATCTTTATCCCGTGACTCTTCAACTTCTCCATGGGCCCTTATTTTGTCTCATATGCAACCAAAAATATATTCATTAATATTAAATAAACATTAACTCATATTAGCCAAGATAAACAACATTAAATACAATGGGGCCTTTATCACCAATAATACTAAACCTTTGACATCAATGACAATATTTCCAACAATCTCCCCCTTTGTCATTGATGGCAACCTCAATCTTGAAATTGCCACATCCTGTCACCTGCACATACCATCATTTAAAAACATATAGTAACTCCCCCTTACTATAGCAACCTGTACCTATTCCCTGTACCTATTCCCTATACCTATTTTCTGCACCTATACCTATACCTGTTATTCTCCCCCTTTGACATCAATGGAAAAGGGCATACTTAGAGCTAACACTTAGCTCCCCCTCACTTGATGCTAAACATCAATGGCAGGAAGTAATAGAAATTACTCCCAACTCCTCTCTCTGATCTTTGAATGTATCCTTTGATCATGCCTTTGAGAAGATATCTGACAATACATACACATTTTTCCCTGTCTTTTGAGCATCTGCAATCAACTCATTTGAATATTTTATTCTAATCTCACAACCTTCAGCATGAAACCTTAATGTGTATCTTTGATCACAAATTTGACTAACACTCAACAGATTATGCTTAAGACCTTTTACATACAAAACATTTTTAGTCTTAGTTCTACCATAATCCAAACTCAAAGTACCTTTTCTGGCTATCCTGGCAGTGGTTTTATCTCTGAACCTCACTATACCACCATTAATCTTCTTTAGAGAAATGAAATTACTTTTATCTCCTGTCATATGCCTCGAACATTCGCTATCAATTAACCATGGCTGATCTTTACCTCCCACATGCAGAGCTGTCTGCACCATCATAAAATCTTCATGTTGTTTATTCTACCATGTACATGTCTGAACCTACTTTTTGATGAATGGATCTTTGACACTCTGATTCTTCTTCTTGATGAATGGAGCTTTGAACCTCTGATCCTTCTTGACTGACTTGAACATGCTTCTGCAATACTGAGCTATGTGTCTAAAGTTGTTGCACTTGTAGCACAATATGGTCTCTTCATTAAAGCTTGATAGAGGAGCAAAATAGTTGTGGCTATTGTTGCACTTGTAGCACACTATGGTTTTATCTTAATATGATTTTTGACTTTCTAATATCTTATTTATCATGTTAGTGCTATCCTCAAATTTTGAATCACTAACTACTTTTTCATTGACTGCTTTCTGAATATCTTCTTTTAAAGAGGCAATTTCAATAACATACCTTTCACAATCTTTTCTTGCTATTTCCAACTGTGCTTTGAGATCTTCTTCATTCTTCTTGGCTTCTTCAAAGTGTGCTTGTAGATCTTTAATCATTTCCTTTGACTCTTGTTCATTTTTCTCGATCTGGCGCTTTAACCTTTGATTCTTCTTCTGAACAGCTTCTAACTCTTCTAGGGCACAATTGAGTTCTCCTTCCACATCTACTTCTTCTTGTTGATTATTATGTATGGCCATGAATAGACTCTCTTCTTCTTTTGAATCACTGACTCCACTATCTTCACGTGAACTAGGATCCTTAGAATACAAGCTCTTCTTCTTGAATCCCTTCTTGGATTTGCCTTAGAAATTCTTCTTGTATGTAGGCTTTTCTTCTTTTTCATCTTTAACTTTATCTAGGCATCTAGCTAAAAAATGTCCAATCTTTCCACAATTAAAACATTTAAAAGGTAATTTTCCTTGATATTTACCTATTCTTCTTTTCGGCCTGTGAATGAAAAGTGCTTCATTGTCATCTTCATCATCACTGGAACTATCACTTGATTCTTGAATCTTAGCTTTCTTCTTCTTTGATGTCTTGAAAGTTGCTTCTCTCTTTAAGGGTTTATCTTGTTCTATCCTCATCTCATATGCCGTGAGAATTCCATGAAGCTCATCCATCTTTAGCTTGGTTAAATTCTTCATCTCCTCGATTGCCAAAACCTTTGCATCATATATCATTGGTAGAGATCTCAAAACCTTTTGCACCACCATTGACTCTTCTAATGTTTCTCCAAGACCTTGAATCTAATTTACTATCTGATCAACTCGCAAGAGATAACTTGCTATATCTTCTTCTTCTTCCATCTTCAAACTTTCAAACTGCCTTCTAAAAGTCTACAACTTAGCTTGTTGAACCTTTCCATCACCTTTGTAAATATTCTCAGGTTTTACCCAAGTTTCATGAGCAGATTTACATTAAATAACTTTAACAATTTTAGATTCACATAAACCACATAAAATAGCATTTAAAGCTTTAGCATTACATTCACTTGCCTTCTTTTCTGCTGGAGTAATTATAGATGTTTGTGGCTCTTCATATTCCTCCACCACTGATTTCTGTATGTCGAATCCAAGGGCCATCAAATAAACTTTCATTCTCATGCTCCAAAAAGCATAATTAGTCCCATCAAACAAAGGTGCTTTATTTGTAGAAAATCCTTCATGTGACCCAGCCATCGTGCTTTGCCGATCTACCTTCAAGTTGTAAAACTTTTCAAAAAGGAAACTGCTCTGATACCAATTGTTAAGCACAAAATATACTAAGAGGGGGGTGAATCAGTATATTATATATCTTATAAATCTTTCCTTTAACCAAATTATACTTAATCAAACATTTAAGATATGCAATAAAACTCAAACAATAAACATCACACAAGACAGAGAGAGACACTAGATATAACATGGAAACCCAATGTGGGAAAAACCATGGAGAATCAATCTCAAATTTATTCATGAGAACAACCCCACATGAGCACCATACCCCTTTGCCAAGTACAAACCTCAGCTACAATTCATGAGCACTAACCCATAGGATCTTCAAACCCCTTTGCTGAGCACCAACCCAACACCTATTCGTGAGCACCAACCCATAGGAGTACCAACCCCTTTGCTGAGCACCAACCCAGAAACAATTCGTGAGCACTAACCCATAGGAGCACCAACCCCTTTGTGTATACCACACACCTATCTCTCAATGTTGCTATCTCAACAAATGATAGATCAATACAACATCTCCTTCCTCTCTCTCACTTTTGCTCTTCTAAGCTAGATATAACAAATATAAATCATCTCTCACAATTGCTCTTCTAAGCTAGATATTACAATATCAAATCAACCTCTTACTTCCACATTACAAATGGCTACTCAAGCCTTTATTTATAGCTTTCCAAATGACCTTTGGCCTTCCCCCTTTGTGACCTTTCAATCTTCATGGAAAAATGGCACCAATCTTGGATGACCCTTCATATCCAAGCATTTGAAAAGTCATGTGGTGACCCTTCATAACCAAAAACATCTTTCCCACTTTTGTCCTTATCTTTGGTGACTTTTCGTATTCCTCAAAGTGTCCCTTCATGATAAATTCACCCTTTACTCTTTTGTCTTCACTTGGTGACTCTTGGTATTCCCCAAGATGACTCTTCATGGGAAAATGCATCCCATCCTTCTTTTGTCTTTATCCTGTGACTCTTCGACTTCTCCATGGGCCCTTATTTTGTCTCATATGCAACCAAAAATATATTTGTTAATATTAAATAAATATTAACTCATATTAGCCAAGATAAAAAACATTAAATGCAATGGGGCCTTTATCACCAATAATACTAAACATTTGACATCAATGACAATATTTCCAACAATCAACTTAGTTGTATAGGCAGGAGAATACAAAAGTATACGAAGTCATTTTGGTTGATTCAGTTGATTCTATAAAAAAATTAATGTTAATTAAAACTATGGAGTTTTTAAGCTAGCAGTAAAGCAAAGAGAATATTAAAATATATAACACACATCATAGAATTTTATTAATATTGGTCAATACAATCTAAAATACCAGGGAATAATGAGCAACAAGTAGAAAATGTAATTTTATAACAACTAATGTTAAATAATTATCTAAAAATAAGATCAGGAAGATATACTAAAAGGTTTTGGTTGATTTTTAGGCCTCCAAATATACTTTATTTTCCATTGGATAGTGATGGCCTAATGTTTTAGAGTTCTAACAATAGAAAAAATGTCATTCCCATAGCCCACTAAACCCAATTTCAAGGGTAAATTAGAAGTAACTTATCAGTGCTAACCACTAACGAATGCACCACAAGATCAAACTGATGGTTGGATTATTAAGGTTCAAATCAAAGGTAAGTCATAAAAATTTATGAAATACCATGGGGTACATGAAAATAAAATACCATGGTTATCTCTTCACTATGAATATGAGTATTAGGGCAAGCCCCTCATGCCATGATATCTGTAAATGATAGATAAAGATCGTAAACAAAGTATCATGTATCCTTTCATAATAGTAGTCAAGTATATTTAAAATTATTGGTACATAGTTTCTAGGGAAATTAAGATAAAGTGAATATAAAGGTGAAAATCAATTATAAAAAACCAATTTACAATTTCATAATGTAAATAAATAGGTAGTTAATTCTTTTTAAAACAAATGTGAGATTAATTACTAAGAAATGAAAGTGAATTTTCTAACTTATATTAAAGTTAAAAGATACATAACAAGTTTGGCCAATTCAATCTAGTTGAAAAGCATAACAAAACATAGTTAATCAAGTCGATCTAGTCTGTTATAAAAATAGGGAAAAAATAAATATAGGCAACCAAGTCCACTTAGTTTGTTTGGAAAATTAAACAGACATAGAACTAAGTTAGCCAAGTCAACTTAGTTGAATGTGTGATATAGTTTTACAAAATTGAAATACTGTTAATGATAGTTTATAAATTGAAATGTTGACTAACTTTGTTGAAAGATAGAAATGATAAATTGATGTAATTGACAAAAATGAAAGTATGAAGCTTATTTAGAGTGAACCTGAAAAACATAACTAGATCAACCAAGTCAACTTAGTTGGTTGACTAAAAATGTTGATAATATAATTATTAACTTTATTTTTAAGAACTAATTAAGTCTTATAAAAAAATATAAAATACACAAAGGCTAAACAAGATCTACTAGGTTGATTTAGTGTATTAGAAATATAAAAACTAAAAGTGATAAAGTAAAACTACATCGACTAGCTCATTCTAGTTTATTAAAAGATAAAAAGTAAAAAGTGTTAAACTAAACTATATTGATTAACTTGATCTAGTTGATTGTAAGTGAGAAAATATAGAAAAAAGAAAAAAAAATGAGTCAACCAGTATGACTCAGTTTAGAAATGAAACCCTATAAGTTGAAGGAAAAAACTAAATTAACTAGCATGATCTAGTTTATTGTAAATCATGGACCTGCAAATAGAGAAATAGACTAGATCAACTATCCTGATCTAGTTGGAAAAGGAAATAAAACCTATAAATAATGGATAAAATGGGATCGGCTAGCACAATATAGTTGATTATGGATCTTGAATTTGTAAATAGAGTTCGAGACTAGATCGATCAACCCAATCTAGTTAATTGTAAATGAAAATTTACAAAGATGCAAGGGTTAGACTCACATCATGTTCACCAAAATGTATGTAACAAATTAAGATAGATTTACAACTTATCATATTTATTGAATCCAATATTTGATAAGATAATCAACTAACATCCATTTCAATGATGTTTATATCAATAGCATGACCAAATTAGATATGTTAAACCTAACTAAGGTATCTCTTACCATACAACACCAAAAGAGAGGATTATAAATCCTCTAGGAAAATGACACTATGTAATAACCCTAGTTAAGTCTAAGTACATAAAATAAAACTAATTTAGTGCCCACCAAAGCTTGTGGCATAAAGGGGAATGGTTAAACATAAATAAAAAATCAAGGGATCATGGTAGCTAAATGGGAGCCTAGATCACCTAAAATAAAAGATGGAAAGAAAAAAAAACCTTGCATATATACAAATTTTAAAGATAGATTTGATCTGAGAAATGAGTTATACATTCATAATACATATTACTTATACCATATATATCTATCAAATGAAATAGCAAGAATTAGAAATACTTACGTTGGGTGAACATGTCGAGTCTCAATATCTCCCTTGACCAATGGTGCTTTGCAAGAGGAGGTTGTGGATTTGTAAGGATCACACTATAGAAATCAAATCTAGGATAAAATACTCCTACTTTACATCCAAAACTTCCCACAAGATAAGTAATCTTCTATCTAAGGTAAACCCTAAGAAATGGCTCCTTTAAATGTAGATTTAGTAGAATTATGAATTGTAATGATGTGAAAATGAATCTTCTTCCAAAATTTTAACTAACAATATTGGTCAACTCAATGCATAGTTATAAAAATTTACCATTATTCCTTAAACTAAGTCATCCATATCAACTTAGTTCTGTAATGTGTGATTAGGCTTTTATAAAAAATATCAATCGAGCCAACTAGTATGAAAAGAGGGTACTTAATTAGGGGTTATTTTAAATGATAAATACTTATGAAAATATGTAAATGGGGTTTGTATTACTTTGGTATTTGGACAATCAAGGTTTTTAATGGGTTTGGGTAATGATAGAGTTAACCAACAATCTTGTGAAGCACCAATGGTCTGCCTACCCCTTTCTTAGTGTACCTTTTAAGGTGTGTACTTAGAGAGATTGAAACTCAATAGGTTATTGCAAGAGATAAAGCATCATTAAATGATAAAATGTAAAATTATTGTGTATACATAATAAACAACCACTTCCTTTATATACCTAAATCAAATAACCTACCTAATTTTTTAATCTTATTCTACTAGTCCATCCACTTCAGGTATGTTATGTTTAGAACAATAATTTTATTTTTATATTATTATGTGCCACTACAATTAGCATGACATAATGATTTGATTTAAAATGATATTTCATGACACTATTGATACACAAAAATCATACCTTAGTAATAAAATAATACTTGTATTGAATTTTAAAGTAACTCATAATAATCTTCCATTTCTATTTATTGTACCAACATTTATTACAAAATTTGATACTAATAATTTAACAATCCATTAAATATTGGAATGATATTAATTCCCTAAATAATAAGAAATATAAATATATATCATAATGATCTAGAAATATAGCAAAAAATATGAATAATAGATGAGCCACTTCGAGGGGGCAACCTCTCAAATGCTTACAATAAGAAATGAATGATCTAATATGATGATTAAAAAATAACCCTACCTTATATATATATAGTTTACCAAGGCCATGGACAACCCATAGGCTGATGTAGTAAGCATATGAATGTATAGATAAATGTTAAATAATATGTAAAGGGGTTATGCAAGCCACAAGGTGGCTACACATATCCCTATACATACCAATGGTTAATGGTGTACTATACCCCTCCCCTTTAAAAAAATGTTATCTTTAACATTGAATCAATCTCAGATGTTGTTGCATGAAGGATTCATCTTCCCAGGTAGCATCTTTAAAATATAGATTCTTCCATTTGATCAAATACTCTATAATCAGTCTAGATCATAGCTGCTTAGTGTGCGTTTGAAAGACCACTTTAGGATCAAGATTAACCCTCCCTTCCTTAGTTAATTTTGGTAACTCAGTGTGAGTGGTAACCCTTTGTCTAATGACCTTATTAAGGAAAGATACATGAAATACTAGATGAATGCGAGTGCATGGAGGATATTCTAACTTTTAGGCTACACTACCAGTTTTTTGCAAGATCTGATAAGGGCCGTAATACTTGGGAGATAGCTTATTATCCTTTCTTTTGTTGTTTTAAAGACATCTATTTATATGTTTGCAAGTTAACAAATACCTAATCACTAATTTAAAAATTCCTCTCATTCTTGTGCTAATATGCATGTTGCTTCATGTGATTTTGGGCCAAAGCTAAATTTTCACTCAAACTATCAAGGACTTCATGTTGATGTTGAACGTGATCCTCTACTACACACACCTTTATGTGGGCCTTCAAGGGTGAAGTGAGGGATGGAAGATGGTATCATTATAATGCCATAAAATGAGATATTTTGGATGAATTATACACTAAAGTATTATACCACCATTCAGTCAAGGAAAACCACTAAACCCATTTATCCTATTTATCCAACATAAAGCAATAAAGGTACCCTTCCAAAAACATGTTGACAAGCTCAGTTTATCCATAGGATTGAGGATGATAAGATGAGATATGATCCAATTGGGTTCCCAAACATGAAAATAATTTTGTCCAAAAATTACTAGTGAATATGAGATCTCTATCACTAATAATAATCTTAGGAGTACCATGCAATTTTTGAAATATATTGAGGAAGGTAGAAGCTAATGTACTAGCCACCAATGGTTGATATAAAGAAAAAAAGTGAGAATAATTTTTGGGTATGTCCACACCAACCATGATAACATTTTTGCCTTTAGATCATGGTAACCCAGTAATGAAATCCATAGATACATCTTCCCATCATTGACTAGGGATGGATAAGGGTTATAAAAAACCTTGGGATTTAATGATTTCACCTTTATTTTACTGATAGACCATACATTTGGCCACATATTCTATACATACCCTTGAGTCCTTTCCAAGAAAAACATTATTGACTCTATGATAGGTTTTTGAAAAACCTAAGTGACTGCCAAGTGGAGATGCATTAAGTTCTTAAAGGATTTTCTATTTGAGAAGAGAATCCTGACATAGATATAATCTATATTTATACCATAATGCATTCCCTTTATATGTAAACTTTTCAATCCCATATGAACCCTACTATAGATTATGAATCAATGCATGGGTAGTAATATCATTCTCCCATTATACCCTTGATTTTTTTAGCCATTTTGCCTACCAAATGGTCATGGCACATAACAATGCCTCAACTATTTCATCTCACCTGAATAGTGTATCAGTCACCACATTTTATTTTCCTTTCTTGTAGATTATTTCAAAATCAAAACCTAAATTTTTGTTTCCCATTTTTATTATTCTTCAGAGGATAACCATTGTTTTAAAAATTATTTAAGGCTATCATGATCAGTCTTTACCTAAAAGTGATGACCCAATAGATAAGGTCTCCATTGTTTGAATTCATGTAGAATATCCATCATTTATTTCTCATAGATGGGTTTGAGATTACTTTTAACCTTGAATTTATGACTTTAAAATGCAATGGTCCTACGCTCATACATGATTACGACACCCATATCATATCCAAATGCATCACATTTAACCACAAAATTTTTAGAAAAATCTAGAGTGGATAATATTGGGGTGGTGCACAAAGCCATTTTTAGTTGTTCAAATGATTTGGTAGCTATATCAATCCATTGAAAGGAGTATTTATCAACAAATAAGTGATCAATGTTATAATACTACCATAGTAATTGATAAACCTATGACAGTAACTAGTTAGCCCTAAAAATCCCCTTATTTACTTAAGTGTCTTAGGAATCTGCCACTCTATGATGGCTTGGATTTTTTTAGGATTAACTTTTACTCCCTCATGTGTTACAATATGACCCAAATATTCCACTTCCTAAACTCTAAAATCACATTTGGATGGTTTAGCATACAACTAATGTTGCTCAAGAAATGAGAGTACCTATTTCACATGTTACAAGTGGTCTTCCCCATTTTTTCTATAAATAAGGATGTCATAAAAAAAACAAGTACAAAATTTCTCAAAAATGGCCTAAAAATTGTATTCATAAAACTTTAAAAGTTAGATGGTAAATTGGTGAGACCAAAAGGCATGACCAAAAATTCATAATGGCCTTCATGAGTATAGAAGGATGTTTTAGGAATGTCATCCTCATGGATCCAGATTTGATGATACCCAAAGTGAAGATCTACTTTGTTAAAATAAATCGCACCATGTAATTCATCTAAAAAATCATAAATTATAGGAATAAGAAACTTATCTTTGATAGTGAACTTGTTGAACTCTCCATAATCTAGTCACATCTTCCAAGTTTTATCCTTCTTTTGCACCATGACTACTAGAGAAGAATATTCACTTTGGCTATGGTGAATGGTTCTTGCCTCCAACAAATCTTGTACCATTTTTTCAATTCCACTCTTCTAGGCATAAGTATATCTATATGGTCTAATGTTGGGTGGTGTACTTCTAGGAATGAGTTTGATGGTATGATCATGGGTACGGCTAGGAAGAAGATGTTTTGGCATGGGGCTAAAAAAAATGAATGTTCATATAATATTTTTTGTAAATCAAGATGGGTAAATTCCTTATTTTGTTGAACATTAATGGAAAATAAGTGCACCATAAATCCTTCATCACCTTTTTTAGCATCTCAATCATTTGATGTGAATTAACCACTTGTGGAGATCTAAATTTTAATCCTTATAGTTCTATTGGCTTGCCTTCAAAATAAAAATACATGAATATATCTTGGAAATTCATCTCAATATTACCCAATGTGGTGAGCCATTGAACTCCCAAAATAATGTTAGTCCCACCCATAGGAATAGCAAACATAGGAGAATCTAGAAAATAATCCCCCATTACTAACTTAATACTATGGCATTTTCTAGAAAAATTAACTATACCACCAGCTGTAATCATGAATTGAAATTTTGGGGTTGGGTAGATGAAATAATTCAAATGATCAACCAGCTTATTGTTGATGAAATTTTGTGTACTACCTGAGTTAATCAACACTGTGACCTTCTATTTCTTAATGAAACCTACCACCTTAAGAGTCTTAAGAGTAGAAATACTTGCAAGGGCATGGTAGGATATAGTAGGTTGAGAATCTATAGCTTTATCTTTGGGTCCTTCAAAACCCTCACCATATGCCTCTTCATATTCTTCATCCTCATCAAACCTTTAATGTAAAATAACTTCTTTTCATCACATTTATGACCTTTCCTCCATTTTGTATCACAACCATAACACAATCCTTTGGCACACTTCTCCTCAATTTATTATGGTGTCAATCTAGTAAGTTGAGGTAGTGATGGAGTTGGGAAGGTGCATTCTCAGATAGTAGTGAAAGGATGATCTTTGATCATCTATTTTTCTTCTACTAAGTGTGCCCTTGGTATAGCTTCAGATATAGTTGTGGGGTTAAACATATGAACCTCCAATTAAATATGATCTTTTAGTCCACCCAAAAAAAGGTAAGTCAATTTTTTCTTAATGACATTTGTTTCATGTAAATTTCCACTTAAGTTCTAAAGAAAGAGAAAAAAGAAACTCAATGTGGGTTGTGGTAGTAATACCTATTTATTTTTTCATGAATTAAAATAGAAGATTTTGATAGCTCCTCTTTGGCTTGGAAAGAAGACCTATAGATAAAAAATCACTAAAGTAAACTTGTTTGTTAGACAGATAGTTGGGTGGATTGCCTAAAGGGAGCTAGACCTCAAAAGCAAGAGTTTCCTTAAGGGTTGTCAATCCACCTATTTTAAACAATCAAGTTGATAAAACTAGAAAGAAGATACTTGCATCAATAATAGAAGATTATTGAAAATGAATACAAGAAAAGCGTGTTTAAAAAAGAGACTAGAAATGATCTAATTAGTGATAAACTGATTAGTACTAGTACTAATGGGCTGGGGTATGGATCAAAAAATTAGAAAGGGGATTGTGAATAGATAGGGACATAGAAAATAAAATTTAGTTGGTTGTAAAAGGGTCAAATTAGCTTGTTAGTTTTTGGTGCCACAAGTGACCATCGTTGGTCATGAAACCATCACCGATTAGGTAACCATCACCAGTTACTTGTCAGTGAATTTGGAAGTGAAACTAGGGTTTGGGTTTGTTGATTTATGGGATCCAAGAAGTGGATTATGGGAGATAGCTTAGGCTTGGAAATAAAACCTAATAAAATAATACAATAAAATGAATACTTATCTTACCAAAAATTAGTTGACAAGTGGTTGATGTGAACTTGCCTATTGCTAGAACCTAGGTTGATTCTGGCAGTGTAATATTTCTTGGGAGCTTAGCGAAGGGTCAACAACAAGTAGGCTCCCTATGTGATGGTTGATAGCACTTGATAAAGTGAATTTATTTGATTTACCTACAAAAAGATATTTTGGATATAAAGAGCTCTTGATAACAATTGTAGATGGTTTGACCTCCCAGGCCTCTCTCTCTTATAGGCATAAGCAAGAGGTAGAAGTGGTCATCCAAACTAGACTTGAAGAAGGCTTCTAAGTATAAGTCATCCATGCAAAAAGGCTCACAATCAGATTTATACTTTTGTATTTAGAAAAGCAAGGTGGTGGTTTACATATAAGTTGCATACTAATTCTAGGCTATCTAACCTAAACATCACCAATCACCCTAACCATCATTGATCAAGGACTTGGGAAAAAGATAGCTTAAAATGGGTGAAAATGTGAGTTAATATAAACAAGTGACTAACTTGACTCTGGATTAGGTAAGTAGGTTAGGCTAGGTAGGTTCAGGGGTATTTTAAACATTTAGAATTATAGGTGTGTAGATTTTTGGTGTCTACATTTTGCCCTTCTTTGTTATGTGGCTTGTGTGAATAAGAAGCAAAATAAAAATGGAGATTGGCTCTAGATATACTTGGATTGAGATTAGGAGGAGGTTTTCCCCACTCAAAACTAGGAGATGGTGAAGTGAAACATAGGTGGATATGGGTTTGATAATAGGTAGATGGTAGGTCACAAGGTAGGTGGCAAAAAGAAAGGTCAGGCACATGTGATGGAAACTTGTCCATAAAAATATGATAAAATGGTGTGATATCCAAGATCATGAAAAGACTAAAAATTACCAATGCTGGTAAAAATTAAGGGTCAATATTAAGGAGAACTAGTGTCAAGTGAACCACATGACTACCAATAGGCATGGTGGTTGGAAACACTCATAAATGCAAGTCTCTTAAGCAAGATTCATGTTTCCTATGGGTATCTAAGGCAAGAACTGATCTCAGGGAAAACACAAATAGGTCAAGTGTCATGGGTATCTGAGGTAGGAAGTGCTCCCATTGAGACACAAATGGGTTAGTTTGCATGAGGTGGTGCAAAATACATAATTTCAGCATGGCAATGTTGTCACTATGATTAAAGGATTAGGCAAAAAAGTGTCATAAAATTGTGTGCCAAATAGGCCAAAATAGACCAATGATGAGGTGATGAGGTTGTGGGTTTGGTGATTATGGTTGAGCTGACTCCATGTGCACAAGGCACGTGGACACTACCTACATAGTTACATGGATGCAATATCTAACAAAACATCAGGCCAAATGTAGCTCTTCCTATATGGTAAATATCTGGTTGAGCACCTAGGTTAGTTGCTGGAAAGTGCTAAAAAAGTGATGTGGGGACCCTAACTGGTGACATTTAGGGGAATACTCTGAGGGTCAATCAGGATTGGTCACCCTGACCAGTGATAGGGTAAAACCCTAAAAGATACTAGGGTAAAAGTAAAAGTGAGTGTCATTTTCAATCATTTGGACTTTTTTGCTTTTGCTCTAGTGAATTGTGGTGATTTTTGTACATGGTGGGCTAAGGTTTGTTAAGGTGGAAGTGAGCTAGTGGTGTACTTATTGAGCGAGGATTGAGGGGATAGAGGTAGGTTGAGGATAGGATAGAGCTATTAGATGAGGATTATAGCCACAATAGTATTCTAAAATCAAGGTAGGGGATGTAATTAAATTACTAGTTAGGGTAGGTTTTAATATTGTTAGGGATTGTGATTTTGTAGGCTTATTATGGAAGCCATAGGTGGGGTTTTGGGTGGGGCTAGTTTGAAAATAAAATTTGGGCAAATCGGGTTTAGGGAAGTTGGTGATTTGTAAATGGGGTTAGGGTTGGGTTATGGGAATAGATGTTAGTGTGTATTAGGTAGGTTTTGTAGAATGTTTAGATGCTTACTTTGGTGAAAGTAAGAGGTAAAGGGTTCAAGTCTCCACCACTAGGGTAGAGACAATGACTAGTGATAGTTCAACTTGACCATTGTTGGTTGACCCTAAGGGACTAACCATCCCTAGGTTATCAGTGATGGTTAAGGAACCATCGATAGTTGAGGGTATGGGTTTATGCCTCTTGAAAGATAGGAGTTGGAAGGTAGTTTTTATATTATGTTATTTAGCTAGATGGGTAAACAAATGCATTTTTTAGGGAATGGATTGGATTGGTAGGTAAGTGGGATGGGTTTTCTTAGTTAGGGTAGGTAGGTAGCTGGGTTAGGGGGATGGGGTAAGATAGAAATGGGGTTGGGTGAGGGTAGGTCAAAATTCAGTACTTAGTGTTAGGTGAAACACTAAAATATAGTGTTATATGTTATGCTTATAAAATAGAGAGTAGAGCAGGCTGAGAGACCGAGTATTAGTTCTCTTTATTGAGGTATGAGATGTTATGACTATATAGGAGTGGTGGCATATGTAGGATATGGGCCTAGGTGCGATGTGACATTATCAACATCTACCATGAGACCCTATGATGATCATCATACTCATCAAGAGATGGGACCCCATGATGAACATGTTGTGGTTGTCGATTAGAGAGATCACCATCATATTAAAGGATATACATAGGATCATGTGTCTACTAATTTTAGGAGAGGTAGTATATCAAACAAAGGGAAAAAAGGTAGATGATCTAATGGAGATGATCTATGATGATGATCATACTTAGGGATAGTACCATGCAAGTGGGTTTGGCTAAGACCCATTATACCAGATGATTCCAGTAGATAGATGCTTGATTATGATGATGATGATGACATTGATAGCATTTGTGTTTCCTGACTCAGTTGGGGGGTAGTTTCCTATGACATTATTAGGTGTGCTTATTGAGATGCTACTAGGGAGGACTATATTTGGTTGGGCTCGAATCTTATTAGTATAGATATACTAGGAGCTATAGGGTTTCAAAAACCATAGGTGGTATAATATTAGTGTTAGCTTTGTTCTTTACTACTGGGCCTTTGAGAACATTCAAGTAATTAGACCCCTTGGATTGTTGGTAGGGGGTTATCTACTGATGGATTATATAGTGGGCTTCCTGTGATGGAGGAGATGTGGAGCTATGACAAGGGAAGGTGGAGGAACCAAAGACATTGAGTGGTTCCAAGGGAAATTAGATGGGCTGGTAGTCAGGGATGTGATATGGAGGCCCTACATCGAGTGGCCATAGTGGGTAGGGCTGGGATATCACACCTTAGGTCTGTAGATTTGGTGGTGGATATACATCCATAGGGAGGTGAGGATGAGCTTCTCTCATTTGATCATGTGTAGAGACAGTTCAGGCTTGCTCAAGGGATCCCACTTGATTTCCTTAGGTACAAGAGAGAGGAGGTAGAGTTTATGTTACCTTCACCCTAGCCATAAGAGGCTGCACCTAATTTTGAGGAGTTATCAGTGAGGAACCTTATTAATGATGTAGGCATTGATAATAGTTGTGTAACTTGGTACCAAGGTAGATATGCTATGGAAAACTTTAGATGTGGTGATGGGGGTTAGTATCCCATAGATGTAGATCTAGCCCAGGCATCGACTCATGCACAAAGAGATGGATATGTAGTATTAACACTTACCATTGCATAGGCCTAGGTTATTATTTTATAGGGATAGGTGGCTACTTTACAAGGATAAGTGGCCACACTATAGGGACAAGTGTAAGCATTATAGGGTCATCTCACCATTGTTATAGGTGAGAGAGATCTAGTTAGGTAGAGGACTAGGATAAGTGTAGCAGTAGTAGGATGAAATATCCCAAACTAAATTTGGATGCAAATTTCTTTTCAAAATTGATTTCAACTACTTGCAGGGATTTAGTCAAATGGAACAACCATATCGAATGATAAAAAAAGACAATGATATAAATCTGAATGCAATTGCAAATACAGTCCAGATATCATAAAATAATACAAATATGGTCTCCAAACCAAATTATTCTAGCAAACTGGAATAAAAAACCTAGATTTGTGTGGCTCGAGCTGCTATGTCCAAAAAAACACAGTCGCCGACATTGGTTATTTTGCCAATGTCAGTTATTTTGTCGACGTCAATCGATACATTGCTGTTGTCAATTTCCTAGTGGTGATCTCTGCCTGCTGGTGACTGTCTGCCTACCGATGTCGATCACTTATCGGCCGATGTCAGTCTACCTGTCGATGTCAGCCTCTGTATTACCTTGTAGCCTGCAACTGTGAACTGTGCCCTTCTTCACTTTTTTGAATCCACTGGTATGGCCTGGTACCGATCTGTGCAGATTTCATATAGCACATGATCTAAAGATCTATATATATATATATATATAAATCAAATCTAATGAAATAAATACCTAGAAACCTCTATAGATGCTGAACACCTGATATATCTAGTGAATGACCTCTGAAGACCCAGTGCTGATCAATAAGCACAATATGAATTCCATCACGAATCCACCCCTGAAAAGAGCTAGGTTTCTGTCCAACTCTTCTCCAATTTGCTGAAGGTTTGCATCCTCAGAGATTTTAGCTGAATCATAGATTCAAGCTTCACAATACTCAGAATATTTTTAGCAATAAAAAGATGATAATTTCTTTGCCCTCAAATTATTTTAAAGGCTTCCAAGAATCTTCCAGAAGATTCCAACTTATTTAATATTTTATTTCTATATTAATTAAAATTAATTAAGTAAAGTCATCCTTTTGAAGTAATCTTAATTTTTGGACAACTTAAATTAATTAAATTAATTAAACCATTTTGACATAAATTTGGGGACATTACAGTCCTCCCTTCCTGGAGATTGCTTGTCCTCAAGCAATTCACTCCTGATACCCAACACCAACTTCCAAGATCCCATATCATTCTCAAAAATTTGCAAACTCTACCATCTGAAACACTATGCTTAGTCTTTGCAGAAGACCGCTACACTACTCTGATTATCATGCTCTCCAAATTCCCATAACCATCTTGTAACCATGTATCTGTGTGAAACCTCTATGACATAAGAGTAGAAAACCTTATCGGATACATATTAGCATGATGGATAACTGACTGTTGTCCCTGTAAGTAATTCCTCATACACAATTGAGTTGAGTACTTATAAACTCTAGTTTCATCTTCTGTAGATGGCAACTCTTCATCCCACAATGGATGGTATAAGTCCCCCATCAATCCACATCGATGCATCAACCAATCATCTTCATGTGAACTAAAATAAAGGTGATGAACTCTCCTCACTATGTAGTCATGGTTAAAGGCACCAACCTCCGTCAATAGTTGACCATCATGGTCCTGCTTTCTATCCCTTGACATGGAACTAACCTTAGGGGAATCAAGTGTATTTTCATATTCATCTCTTATTTGAATAATGTTATCTATCCTTTTTTGTCTTGCTATGTTGATGAGATTGATCTTATCTTTCACTTTTTGAAGATGCCGTCTTGCATTGGCAGCCACTAATCTAGCCTCTTTGGCTTTTTGCAACCATTCTTCATTAAGTTTTTTGGACTTCTTTACCTCTTATATGCCAAAATATACAAAATCAGAACCTTTGTGGTTTGAATCCACAATATATATCTCATGTGCAACACACTTAACCTGAGTAACACCATAGGAAGACTCAATAACCTCATTACCTTCATGTGAAATGGATGATACCACATGACTAGAACTGCTGTTGCAAAAATTAGAATAGGTACCAGACCTTGGAGACATGTTTTCAACATCCCTCATGGGCTGATCCATGATTGTAATCTCTTCCATTTTGTGATCAACTTGATGAATCAATGGTGTACTATGTGTCTCTTTCTGTTCTAGATTTATTTCTTCTTTAGGATTACCACATGATGACTGATTTTTTTTTCCTAGGCTACAACTCAAATGATAACACAGCTTCATGCCTTTCTTCTACATACCCTACAAGTGATTGATCCATTATGGTGTTTTTATCATGAACATGGACATGTTGACACAAATCTTCTTTCTCACATGAAAACATATCATGAACTATGGCATGGTATTCCTTTTTTTGCAAGATCAACCTTATGAAATTTTTTTGGATGCATGTCAATGTAATCTTTGAAAGGAAAGTTCTCCCTAACATATTGAGGAAGAGTATTATACTCCTCAAGTATGCTAATTACTTTTGTTTTCCTGTCTAGTGGCAATGGATCCTTTCTAGAAGAAGATGATGATCCACTATCATGTCCAAATTTTCTTGACATAGAATCATTGAACTGCTGCAATTGAAGCTTGAATTTTTGTTGTGACTATTCCCATTCTTTCCATATGGTTATATCTCTTAAAAATTTTGCCATAATGAACTATCATGCTAACCAACTGAAACTAATACCAACAGGCTGGCAAAATCAAGGCTCTAATACCACTAAAATATCCCAAACTAAATTTGGATGCAAATTTCTTTTCAAAACTAATTTCAACTACTTGTAGGGATTCAATCAAATGGAACAACCATATCCAATGATAAAACAAGACAATGATATAAATTTGAATGATATTGCAAATATAGTCTAGATATCATAAAATAATACAAATATGGTCTCCAAACCAAATTATTCTAGAAAACTAGAAAACTGGAATAAAAAACTTGGATCTGTGTGGCTCAGGCTACTGTGTCCAAAAAAACACAGTCACCGACATCGGTTCTTCTACCGATGTCGGTCGATACATTGCCGTCGTCGGTTTCCTAGTGGTGATCTCTGCCTGCTGGTGACTGTCTGCCTACCGATGTCAGTCACTTATCGGCTGATGTCAGTCTACCTGCTGATGTCGGCCTCTGTACTACCCTATGGCTTGTAACTGCGAACTGTGCCCTTCTTCACTTTTCTAAATCCATTGGTATGGCCTGGTACTGATCTGTGTAGATTATGTATAGAACCTAATTTGAAGATATATATATATATATATATATATCAAATCTAATGAGATAAATACCTAGAAACCTCTGTAGATGCTGAACACCTGATATATCCAGTGAATGACCTCTAAAGCCCTAGTGCTGATCAATAAGCACAATATGAATTCCGTCACGAATCCACCCCTGAAAAGAGCTAGGTTTCCGTCCAACTCTTCTCCAATCTGCTGAAGGTTTGCATCCTCATAGATTTTAGCTGAATCATAGATTTAAGATTCACAATACTCAAAATATTTTTAGCAACAAAAAGATGATAATTGCTTTGCCCTCAACTTCTTTTAAAGGCTTCTAGGAATCTTCCAGAAGATGCCAACTTATTTAATATTTTATTTCTATATCAATTAAAATTAATTAATTAAAGTCATCCTTTTGAATTAATCTTAATTTTTGGACAACTTAAATTAATTAAACCATTTTGACATAAATTTGGGGACATTACATAGGAGCGCCATCAAACATAGTGCCTTGAGCATGGTATTTAGCTATTATTATAAAGCTTAGATACTATGAGGTGATGGTATTAGACTAGCTACCCTAGGATATGAGGTATGTAGAGTACATAGTGAGTTTGGTCAGTGGACCATCGATAGCTACTCCATGGTAGTGGGCTTCCATAGTTGGATAGGGAGGGGTACCAGGGGGACCACCACTAGGTATAGGTGTAGGCACAGATGGGGCTAGTGGTAGTGGTGCATGCCCATGGTTATGTTGAGATATATTATTTGGATGTATTATTTTGATATCAATCTACATGTTGATATAGTGAGATGTATATGTTTTGAGAGAGAACTGACACATTATGACATTTATTATTTTTTTAATGATTGATGTATATGATGTATGAGATTTGATGTTTTATATATGATGGATGCCTATAGTTTATGTGATGTTTGTGCTTTGTGATTTGTGGTTATAGATGTTCATGGTTATTTGACTTAGTAGCATAGGCATGTGATCTTATGATTATGCTCATGGTCATGATAGGATATGTTATGGATGGATACATTCTTTATTTATGAGTATATGGGTAGAATGGGAAATGGTATATGCCCTAATATTTTTCTCAACTTGTTTGGTTTATGCTATTGATGGTGTAATGACATGCTCATGGGTTATGATGTGATTGATGTTCATGGTTTGCTATGATATGTTGACATTATGTTTGATTCATTGATGAATAGATGTTGTTGCTTGATGACATAGCTCATGATGTTCATGATTTTGATGTTATGTTTATTTTTCATGTTCATAGTGATAGGCTTACATAAATAAATAAAATATAAGAGAAAGAACATGATGCCTTTTTATTGGTAAAGACTGACATGAAACCCAAAATTGGATTGGCTTAGTGAAAATAAGCCTTTTAAATGCTTTGAATAATTGGGATTAGGTTGATAGATAGGGATCTTGATAACATTTTGTCAAGTAAGCTCATAGTCCCATATATATGATATGTGGAGGGGGAATGGGTAAATCTAGAACCGTTAGCAAGACTAGTATGCCTTTTCTATAGGTGTCTAAAGAGGTAGTATAAACAAGTCTATGTCTATATAGAAAGTGTAGATTGATCAATGCAATAAGTCTACTAAGGAGAGTTAATTGTGGATTTTCAAGATTATTGCTATTATGAAAGTCAATTATAGCTTTCATAATTCTTTTTCTCTTGTTTTTACTTTTACTTTTGTTATTTTCCTGAGGGTCAGGGAAGTTGATCAATGCGGGAAGCTTCAAAGAGATTGATATCTTTTACTAATGCTTTACTTAGCCATCCTTCAAGGGAGTGGTCTAAGTTTACGTGCTTAGTTAGAATGCATTTGATAATTGTCCTTTAAGGGAGTAGTCCACCTTATATTTTGCAATTTTAGAAATAAGTTTTCAATAACTATCCTCTAAGGGAGAAATTTGTGGATGCTAAGAGTGACCCATGGTTTGTTTTTGCTATTTGATATTGCTACTATTTTTATTTGATTTTGCTTGACATATACTTGCTCATTTATGCTTAATGGATTACCTATATGAAGGTAAAACTAAGCTACCATAATGGTATAGTAGGCAAAAAGAGGTATAGGTGACAATGACCATAAGAACCAATCTCAAAGAGATGGGAAGTAGTATGAGAATCATGCCATGGATAGAGCCATGGTATCCATAGTTAAATATTAGGCTATAATTATGATAGATAACTACATGATTTATTTTTATTTGATTGCCCCTAAAAAGAGGGAAATGAATGTGGTTTCAAGGGATAGGTTCAAGTTAGACAAATGATGATCATGATCCCTATCTAACAATAAAAGGGATGTAGATGTGAAACATTGAGAGGCACAAATTCTGGTTTGCCTTTGAGAGAGGACAAATGATAAGCTCTTGATCCATACTTATGGGTAATGATGTAGGGTCCAAGCCAATTGAAATTAAATTTGCCCCTTTGCTTTTCTCCATGTTAGTGACATGTTGGTTTTCCTTTAGGACAAGATCTCCAATGTTGAATTCTTAGACTTTCAGGTGTTTGTTATAGGCTCTCTTAATTTTCTCTTGATAGAAATGAAGATGGGAAAGAGTACCTAAATGGCATTCATCAAGTAGCTCAAGTTGGGATAAACATTCTTGATGAAGAGAAGTTATTTTTATTTCAAGAGGCAAGATGACCTTAGCTCTAAAGATGAGAGAAAAGGGTGTAGCACCAATAGGGTTTTGGATGCTAGTAAAATATTCCCATAGGGTGAAGGGGATATGCAAGTGCCAATCTTGACCTGAGGCATTGACCATTTTTGTAAGCATGTTGTTAAGGTTTTTATTGGAGGCTTTGGCTTATCCATTTGCTTATGGGAAATAAGGTGATGAAAATCTAATTTTAATAGCAAATACATCACAAAGGCCCTAAAATTATCTATTTTTGAAGGACTTACCATTGTCGATGATGATCTTATGGGGAACACCAAAATGGTATATTAAATGGTGGGTGATGAATTCAATAATCTTTTTAGCTTTTATCGAGATAAGGAGAATAGCCACCACCCATTTGGTGAAATATTTAGTTGTGGTAATAATAGAATGATGTCATTGTGAAGAGTGAAGGTTTATTTCACCGATAAGGTCTAGACTCCATTATGAAAAGGGCTAAAAGTCTACATAAACATGAAGACTATTGCTTGGTGCATGATGTAAATTAACATGTTATTGACATTTGACACACCTTTTCACATAATCATAGCAATATTGGCTAAGGGTAGGCTAGTAATAGCCCAGGAAAATGATACACTTGGCCACATCGAGGCCACTAAAGTGACCCCCATAGATACCATCATGTGTCTCTTTGATGGCATGAGAGGCTTCTGGACCATGAAAGCAATAGATTAGGAGGCCATTTAAACCTTATTTGTAGAGTATTCCTCCCATAATGGTATAACAAGAGATGCTTTGAATAAATTCTCAATGGGCATTCCTAGAGAGGCTAAAGGGAACTATACCAAGGTGAAGGTAGTCAAAGGTTTGCTAGTACAAAAGGTCAGGTAGATTTTCCTCCACACTAAAGATGGTTAGAATGTCTGATTTAGTGGAGGAAGGTTTGGTGAAGCAATAGACAATGATAGATAGTTTGGAGTCTGAGGGTGTTGATGAGATCTGAGAGGCAAGATAAGCCATGGTATAAGAAAAATTATTTGTAGACCAAGGGGTGGTTTGGATAGGGTAGTTTTTGAATAAGGCTAAGAGTTCTATGATAAATTATCTATATAGTTTCATTGTTTCATTCTTACACTGGTAAATGTCATTGACTTAGTTGACCATAAGCTAGGAGTCCCCAAAGATATTGATTATTCTAAATCCTAAGGCTAGGGTAATTTGGATACCTATTACTAGTGCTTATTACTCAACCACATTGTTGGTGTATTCAAATTTGAGTTTAAAGGACAAGGGAAGTGATTCACCGATAAGTGGGACAAGGATGATACCGGCTCCCCCACCATGCTAACATTTGGAACCACAAAAAAACATGGTTACCTGATTGGTGAAATCTAATTGAGATAGGTTTATGATAGACTCATCTAGAAATTCAAGAGGGGGAGGTTTATTATTCTCTAAGGGTGCCTCAACTAGTTGGTCAATAATTACTTGCCCCTTGATTCACTTATACTAGAGGAAATCAAGGTCAAACTTAGCTAAAAGCATGAGCCACTTAGTCATATGATATTTTTGGTATGGTTTGGAGTGAATGTATTTGAGGGGTTCAATATTAGTTATGAAAAAAAAATTATGGTTAAGAAGGTAGTGGTAAAGTTTGGTGGCCACAAAGACTAGGTCCAAACATAATTTCTTGATATGTGTGTATCGAGTCTCATATTCGATAAGTATGCAACTAACATAATAGATGGCTTGTTCTTTATGTTGTTCATCTTGATGGGCAAGAATCACCCCTAGGGAGTTGTTTATGTTAGAGATATATAGGTATAAATGTTGGAAATCCTTAGAAGGTGTAAGGATAGGTGGAGATAGTAGGTATTCTTTGAGTGCATCAAAGGCCTTTTGATAATCAAAATTCCACTTGAAAGAGATGTCCTTTTTCAAGAAATGGTGGAAGGGCTAACACAAATCAGAGAGCTAGGAGATGAAGTGATGAATGGATTGAAGTTTCCACTTTAAGCTATAGAGTTGTTTAAGATTGGTTAGAGATAGCATCTCAAGGATGAAGAGAAATGATGAAGCCAAGAAGTTTGCCTGATAAGACCCCAAAAATACATTTCTTGGGATTGAGGTGGATGTGATAATGGATAAGTCACTCAAAGATAATCTTGATAATGGTTAAATGGTATTTTCAAATCTTGGACTTCCCAAGAAGGTCATCCACATAATCTTCAATGATTGTATGGATAAGGTCATAAAAAATATAGGTAATGGCACGTTGGTAGGTTATGTCAACATTCTTAGGACCAAAGGGCATGACTATATAATAGAAATTCCCCCATGGGGTAATAAATGAATTTTTGTGTTGATCTTTAGGAGTAATAAAAAATTTGATTATAACCCAAGAATCCATCCATGAGAGACAACATCTCATGGCCTACTGTAAGATCAATGAGTTGGTCAATGCTTGGTGGAGTAAACTAATCCTTTGGGTAGGTGAGATTAAGGCCATGAAAGTCCACATAGATACATAGACCCCCTATGGCTTTAGTGATAGGCACAATGTTTGAAACCCATTAGGGATAATCAATGGGTTGAATAAAGTTGATGAAAATTAGGCATTGAAGCTCTTCTTTGACAAGGAGAGATATGCAAGGGTACATTCGGTGAAGTTTTTGTTTGATAGGTTTGGCATCATGATTGGTTACAATGTTATGGGTGGTGATGGATGGTTCAATACTATAAATGTTAGCATATGACAACGCAAATGCAATATCACAATCTTGGAAGAAGGTAGAGACGTTTTATAGTTCATTAGAGGTGAGAGTTTGGCCAAATTTGATGATATGTGGGTCATCTAGAGTGTCTATGTCAATATTTGTGGTAGATTCATTCAACATGGTTGAGGTTTATAGAGGTAAATATTTATGGATGGATGAATTTGATGCACCAAGGTAGGTGAGAATAACATCAACATCTTGACACTGAACAGTGTTAATGGTAAGAGAGTCATCTCCCATGAGTTCAAGGTGGGTTAAAGGGATGGATATGGATGCCCCTTCCTTTTGATAAGTCAGGGATCCAAGGGTAATCACGTTGAATAAAAACAAAAGTTGGGTGGGATGATGTCCTCATCCTCACCCATAAGTGGAGGGGGTGTTGGTGAGGAAGGGGTGTCTTATTCAACAATAGTGGGGGTAGTTTGTTTGGCTTTTTTCTTATTGGGTAGAATAAAGACAAGGCCATGATTTTCATGAGGATTTCAGGTCATAATCAAGGTTAATGCGTGTGGGCCATGCTCATATCATCCTAAATTGAATCCCTTCTAAGAACACTTATGAAGGTATAGTTTGACGAAGTCCAGGTTGTCCAAATAAGAGAAGGTGGAGGTGAAACACTAAGGTGGAGAGGGAGTGATGGTAGTGTTAAGTGATTTTTCAATTCCCCCATAGATAAAGTGGGTTTGATAGTTCAGAATCCCCAAGGGGTAATAGCTCCAATATTGAGGTCATAACCTAGTTGGTGGTTGAGTTTACCATATTCGTAGGGAATAAGGAGGGCATCAATGGTGAAGAGATAGTATTCTCCAAAGGCAAGGAATTAGAAAGTAGGTTCCAAAGGATTAGTGATGGGTATCTAGTCCATAAGGATAGATGAGTTGGTTGATGCCTTAGTGAAAAGGGAAGAAGTAATGGCTTTAACTTTTATGGGTGAGGGCTTGATAGTGGTTGTTTGCATTGATTTGGATGGAGGTAATAGAATGTCATTAGGTTGATAGGTCATATTTCATGCTTCAAAAGGGATAGGGTCAGCTTGTATGGTAACAACTTGAACTTCATGTTCAAAATTGACACAATGATGGAGAGTGGAAGGTACACATCCCATGACATGAATCTAAGGTCTCCTAAGTAAAACATTATACTAGAATTAACCTTTGATTACATAGAAGAGTTCAAAGAGCATGTGAGGTCCTAGTCAAATGTAGAGGATGATGGTCCCCAAGGTAGTGGTCATAGTGTCATTAAAATATCTAAGGACAACTGAAGTTTCAAACATGACATTATCCAATAGCTTGAGTTTCTCATAGGCATGGGAAGAGATGATGTTGATACTAGCTCTCCCATCGATCATAACCTATTTGATGTAGGTCTGGTTGATGTGGGTTGTAATAAGTAGAGGGGGATCTAGGTATTTAGGGTGGATAGAAGGTATCTCTGAGACCTTGAAGGTGACAAGGGTGGAGAGTTAGAGAGCACTAATGAATGCCTCTATATGCTGGGAGTCTCCTGGTCTAACCTTAATGGCTTGCATAACCTTGATCATGCCCTGACAATGGTGGGATGATGTGGAAATAAACTCATAGAGGCTCATTTTAGTAGGGGTCTAGTGGAGTTGTTTAAGGATGACTCTCCTGATGGATTTAGAGGGGTTAGCCTCTAATGTGCCTAAAATAGTGACTTTGGGCTTAGGTGCAAGTGTGGAGGTTTGGGTATGGTTTGGTATAGGGTGATTTGGTGGGTATGTCCATGGAATGGATGCTTTGGCCTTCCCTTTATCCTTTTATTATGATTATGTGACCACATTAATAGTATGGATAAATGGGGAAGGTGTGATGGGGGGTTGGGTAGATTTTTTGTCACTATGAGGTGAGAGTGGGGGATTAAGAATGTGTTGGTGGCTAGTTGTGTATAATTGTGGAGGAATATATGGAAGGTCATCTACCAAGAGATCATCCTCATCATAGAGTTGGTGGATAATGGCTTGGAGAGCTTTGTAATTCTTCATGTCATGCCTAGGTGTCCTATGATAAGAGCAAAGTTAATAGTCATTACACCAGGTTGGCTTTAAACTAAGAGGATCGAAGGGTATGATGGGAGGAAATGTGAGGCAAGAGGTCTACACTAACCTTTGAATAGTGGTTATATAATATTATACTAGAGGTAAGGAAGGTTTTGGGTTCATGATTTTGGTTGGTAAGATGGGTGTGTGGGTGGTAATAGGTTAGGTGAGAGATGGCTTGGGTAAGGTGGTTTAGGAAGATGGTCTTGGACTAAGTATGTTAGCAATTGAGGTGGCTGAATTTGGTGGTTTGATTGGTTGTGATCTAGGAAGGACTAGTGCATCAGTTAATAAATGTGCTAGTGTAATTAATGGAAATGGGTGACATATGTTAAAAGGGGTTTATATTTTAATAAAAGTGGAAGGGTGAGAGCCTAATCTATAGAGAAAGGTATAGGGAGGTAGAGGCTTAGTCATGTGTCCTTTCAATGATTTCATCCTCTTGGTTGGTATGGGTTGAGACTTGGGTATAGGATTGGGTGAAGTTAAGTTTACTTTCAAGGATGGGTGAACCAAAATTTGAGTAGGGAAGGCACCAAGAGTTTTGAAAGGTTTGGTTGGTGAGGTGGTGGATTTTTTAGTTGACTAAGAAGTTTAGAGGTTGTTGGAGGTTTGGATTAGTTTAAGAGGTAGCAGAGAGATGATGGATTGATTGGTGAGAGGCGTGCTAGAACGTTCAAGTGTGTTGATGGAGGGAAGCCATAATGGTTTCCATAAATTGGTTTGATCATTGTTTGGTTTTAAGGTTAATTCCAATTTTTGTACTAATGTGGAAAAAGGTTTGTGTATTGGTCATGATCCATGGGTAGTGGATGCAATAGACAAGCTTGTAGGTTGGGGTGGATGGTTGGTAGGATGATTGATTTCTTAAGGTGAGGAAGGTAGGGTTAGGATAGAAAGCTCCTTCATTAGAGGTGCTAATGGAACCACTTCTCCTCTAGGGATGATGTTCATAGTTGTGGTAGTTTTTTAGGGAGGTGGTGTAGGTGGTGATTGATTTGTCCAGATGTGCTAGTTGAGGTAGTATGTGGTGATTCTAAGACTTATATGAGGGTAGCTAGAGAGAAAGGAACCTCTTTAGTTTGGATATACAAAGGAGGGTAAAGTGACCCCATTACCTCAGTAATCAAAGTGGGGGAGGAATGGGTAGATTGATTGATTAGGTCCTCATGGGTATGTGTATCATGGACCATGTTGACCGTGTGGGCATTATGAGAGCATTCAGCTTGTGTGTCCTCAATTTTGATGGGGGCATGGTTGGGAAAAGGTTTATTGAATATGTCAAGAGCTTGATTTTGAGGGGAATTAGGATTATCCAAAATTAGTTCCCATTTATCGATAAGAATTTGGACAATATTATTTAAAGTATCACATTAGCTGACGTCATGTCTAATTACCCAATGAAAAGCATACAGGTCATTCTCATTGTACCAAGTAGGTGTTAGATGAGAAGAATAAATTTTTAGGGAGGTTTGATAGGTGTAAGTTGTATAAGGTTAGATTTTAGTAGCTTCTCCATAACTAATGTGTAAGATTATCCAAGTAGATTGAATTATTTTTTATTGCTTCGATTTGGGTTCCTTGCATTTGGATTGGAGGTAATGGGATAATTTTTTGGTTGACATTAGGTGGAGGGGTGGTTTTAAGGATGATATCACTCATGGTTCCCTTAGTATTGATTTTGGTATTGGCTTGGTTACGGGGTTTAGAGGAAGAGGTTTCATTGGTCTTGAAGGTAGAGTTCTTGTTTTGTAACTTTAATTTACCCTCATCTATGACATGGTTTTATAGTTTACATGCCATGGTAAAATCCTCATCAAAAGTTATAAATATTTGAACACGTATTGTAGAAGATATATGTTTGGTGCAAGCTTGATCGAAGAGTTCTATAAGTTTAGGTTGAGGTAGGGAGAATGAAAGCTAATTAATCAAGCTTCTCCAATGGGAAACAAAATCGATAATGGACTCATCATCAAATTACCTAATAGAATAGATGTCTGTGATAGAGACCTTATTGGAAATGTTAATGGAAAAGTGATCCAAGAATATTTGTGTTAGTTAGGTGAAATAGAATATGGAATGCTTTGTAAAGGCACTATACCAATCAAGTGCTAGATCGGATAAAGACATGGAGAAGGTTCATAGGATAAGGGCATTGTCATAAGAAATCATATATCATGTATGTCTAAAATCACTAAGATGCTGTTGGGGATCCTCCTTTTAAAATTTGGTAACTTTTGGAAGCTCCCATTAAGGAGGGTAAGGTCTAATAGGAACACACACATGAATAGGTTCATTAAAAATATGATCATAGGATAAGATGTTATGAGCTCCTAAAATAGATGACTCAAGGTTGGTCATCTTATCCATGAACATTTTCATTAGGTTAGTTTGAGGTGGTGCACCAAAAATATTATAAGGATGATATTGTGGTTGAGGTTGGGCAACATATTGGTAGTTTCTTGGTGGTTGAGAGGCTACCACATATTGGAATGTGGATGTTAGAGGTTGGTTAGGGTAGGTTGTTGGTGGTGGTTGGGTAGTGGGTATATACCCTTGTGGGTTAGGGATGTATCCTAGATTGGGTGTAATGGGTAACTACTGAGAATTTCATGTGGATTGGGCATAGGTGTTTGTTGGGTTGGTGATAAGAGGGGGGGTAGTGACCTTTGTGCTAATGTGTGGTGAGGTAAAAGGGATAGATACCCCTAAGCTTGGTAAAGGGGTATTAATTGATGGGTTAGGTTTGATAGAGGGGAGGTTGTTAATGTCAGTGGTGGGTGCTCTAGCTATAATCAAGGTATGATGGGTCAATTTTTGGGTTGTCCCTAAGGTAGAGTAGAATTAGTAGGGGTGGAAGGTGTGAGGGTAATAGTTAGTTGGATAGGTTAGTTTTCATTCATAACATCAAAGGGGTTAGTAGATGAAGATGATTGGGTGGTCAAAGGTTGTGTGGTGACCACAACGATGAGGATAATTTTCATAAGATGGGATGTCATGCCACAAGGAGTATCCTAAGGTGGGGTTTGAGGCCAGGATATGGTGAGGGGAGGTGTTAAGGTAGTGTTGAAGGGTGATTAGATTGTTGTCTAGAACGGTGGTAAAATATGACTCCTTGGGGAAATACCCAAGGGAAATTAGGACTTCCCAATGGATGAGGTGAATATTCTACCTCAAAGACATACTCCAGAGATGATGAGGTAGAAGAGGTTGATTTAAGTAATGGGTTTTGTTCCATTAGGTCTCTTTGTTATTTATGAGTGAGAACTATACAAGAAAAGGGGAGAGAAAATAAGAATAAACTCACCACTCAAACAAAAAGAGGGAAAGAAAATGATCAAGGCAATCTAGACACACACTATGAAGTATGTTAAGCTTAGAGGTTAGTTTTAATCTTGATTTTGGTTTATGCCTTTACTTATGATAATGTGTGATAGAAGTTAGTTTGTAGAATAGGTACTATAGAAGTAGTCTATGGTTGGTTTTGGGTTGTTTAGGTGCTCAAAATAATCTATATTGGAATCAATATGTGGCTTGATATTGGGGCCTACCCCCTCACTTCACATTCCCATAGTGATTAAAGTGTTAGGTGTTTAGCTAATATATATTGATATCTAGAGTTTATACTCAACTAGAGAGCTACTTTAGTTCTCCCTTTGGTAATGACCTCCAAGAAAGATTGTCAAGAATGGGTATGGTGACCACTAGGTGATGAAATTCTAGTCAAGACTTGTCTCAATTTATTTTGATGTTTGATTGATGAAAGTGGTTTGGCTAGTGTGTGTAATAAAAGTGGTGCTATGATAAGATTATTTTGCTTCAATTCAAAGTGAACCAATGTTAAAATCAAGTAATGGATGCAGTTGATTTTAAGCCCAAAATAAATTTTAAATTCAATTATGAGCACAAATAGGGAGAGGAGCATACAAATGCAAATAAAATGTGAGTAAAGACTTTAGGTCCCACTGGGCATGCCAGAATGTTTCATGTAAATTTTCACTTAAGTTCTAAAGAAAGAGAGAAAAGAAACTCAATACGGGTTATGGTAGGAATACCTATTTATTTGTGCACATGTTGAATCAGAATATTGTGAGAGCTCCTCTTTGGCTTGGGAGGAAGACCTGCAGATAAGAAAGCATTAAATCAAACTTATTTATTAGACAAATAGTTGGGTGGATTGCCTAGTGGGAGATAGACCTTGAAAGAAAGAACTTCCTTAAGGGTTTTTAATCCACCTATTTTAAACAATCAAGTTGATAAAACTAGAAGAAGATACTTGCATCAATAAAAAAAAATACTAAAAACAAACACAAGAAAATCTTGTTCATAAAAGAGACTAGAAATGATATAATTAGTGATAAACTAATTAGTACTAGTACTAATGAGTTGGGGTATGGCTAAAAAAATCAAAAAGGGGCCTGTGAATAGATAGGGACACAAAAAAGTGAATTTGGTTAGGTGTAAGAGGGTCAAATTAGCTTATTGGTTTTTGGTGCCACAAGTGACCATCATTGGTCATACAACCATCACTAGTCAAGGGTAACTATCGTTAACCATCATTGGTTTCCTATTAATAAATATAGAAGTGAAACTGAGGTTTGGGTTTGTTGATTGATGGGATTCAAGAAGTGGATTCTAGGAGATAGCTTAGGCTTAGAACAAAAACCTGGTAAAAAATACAATGAAATGAATACTTGCCTTACCAAAAATTAGTTGACAAGTGGTTGATGGGGACTTGCCTATTATTAGAATCTAGGTTAATTTTGGTAACATAACAGTACTTGGGAGCTTAGTAGAGGGTCAACAATAATCAAGCTCTTTATGTGACAGTTGATAGCACTCGATAATGTGAATTGACCTAATTGACCTAAAAAAAGAGATTCTAGATACAAAGAGCTCTTGGTAACAATTGTAGATGGTTTGACCTCCCAAGCCTCTCTTTCTTATAGGCACAAGCAAGAGGTGGAAGTGGTTATCCAAATTGGACTTAGAGAAGGCTTCTAAATATAATTCATCCATGCAAAAAGTCTCACAACTAGATTTAGACTTTTGTATTTAGAAAATCAAGGTGGTGGTTTGCATGTAGGTTGCATGTTGATATATAATATCCTCCACATGTAAGGATAGATCCTAAAATTGATGAATATGATCCTTCACTATTCTTGTGTTTCATAGTTTGGCTAACTAGTTAAAGTAGTTTTCAAAAACATTATCTTGATAGTGAGACATCAATTCATCAAAGAATACTAACCATGTAATAAGAGCACCAGTCTTCTTCTTTTGAGTATAAATCCAATGATACCAAATGAATGGCTCAAGTTATAGATACAAATAATCCATGACCACCTTTTGAGAGATAGGAGTTTGGTTTAAATCAAATACATTTTCAATTTGAGTAATCTAAGGGAATGGATCCTTACCATTAAACTTGTGCAAGTCCACTTTTGGCAACATCGATTTTACCCCCATATTGGTAGTGTTACTATTGAGAGGAGGAGGACTATAAGGAAAACGTGGAGGGTTGTTGAGTGGTAAATGAGTTAAATATTAGCCAATTGTGTCATGATCTACTACAACTAATTACTCATGCCATTAAGTTCCCCTTGCATTGTTGATATTTGAATTTGGACTTGTACATCCTTCTCCATTAGGCCACATAGATTTAACTAAATTTGAGAAATCATATTAGATGATTCAAACTCCATGTCATCCCTTAAATGAGTTTTAGGGGTTTCTTGCCCTTTCCCCCATCTATGAGTGTTAAGACCATCCATACGAAGGCTTGATGGTGAACCTTATTTCACCTCGTTGACCCAAATTTGACCATGAATTTTTTTAAATATGTCAGCCTTATATCAAAAATATCAAAGAATATAACCAAATTAATTTTTTTCCAGGTTTCCAAAAATGTAAATAAATTTGAAAACTTCTATAAATTGTGAGATATGGAGTGAATTTATGAAAAAAACTAAAATGGTGATAAATTTTTAAAAATAGATCCAAATGAGCTTAAATTTGAATGTAAGCTTACATGAATTACTTTTCAACTCTAGTCAAAAATTATAGATAAATTCAAACGATTTACAAGATATATCCAATTTTCAAGATCTAGGGTTTTTGACTCAATTATGGCCCAAATCAATGCTCTTATACCACTTAGAATGATATTAATTCCTTAAATAAGCATAAATACAATAATATATCACAATTATATGGAAATATGGCATAAAATATGAATAATAGATAAGCCACTTCGAGGGGGCAACCTCCCAAATGCTTGCAATAAGAAATGAATGCTCTGAAATGATGATGAACAACTAACCCTACCTCCTATATATAGTATACCAAGGCCATGAAAAACCCATAGGCTGACCTAATAAGCATATGAATGTATATATAAATGTAAAATAATATGCAAAAGGGTTATGAAAGCCACAAGTTGGCTACACATATCCTTAGACACGCTAACGGTTAAGGGCTTAACAAAGC